>JAIXHY010000009.1:2686475-2909681 GCA_020449905.1 Globodera pallida | reverse complement strand
TTTTACGCTCTCTTTTGAAAATAAACAAAGCCTAGGCTACGGTGGATGAAAAATAAGCGATATTCACTGTATTGGGAGGGAGAGCGTTGTCTCAAATTTTAAAATTAAAATATCGAATAAATCTATAAGATTTTACGCTCTCTTTTGAAAATAAACAAAGCCTAGGCTACGGTGGATGAAAAATAAGCGATATTCACTGTATTGGGAGGGAGAGCGTTGTCTCAAATTTTAAAATTAAAATATCGAATAAATCTATAAGATTTTACGCTCTCTTTTGAAAATAAACAAAGCCTAGGCTACGGTGGATGAAAAATAAGCGATATTCACTGTATTGGGANNGGGAGAGCGTTGTCTCAAATTTTAAAATTAAAATATCGAATAAATCTATAAGATTTACGCTCTCTTTTGAAAATAAACAAAGCCTAGGCTACGGTGGATGAAAAATAAGCGATATTCACTGTATTGGGAGGGAGAGCGTTGTCTCAAATTTTAAAATTAAAATATCGAATAAATCTATAAGATTTTACGCTCTCTTTTGAAAATAAACAAAGCCTAGGCTACGGTGGATGAAAAATAAGCGATATTCACTGTATTGGGAGGNGAGAGCGTTGTCTCAAATTTTAAAATTAAAATATCGAATAAATCTATAAGATTTTACGCTCTCTTTTGAAAATAAACAAAGCCTAGGCTACGGTGGATGAAAAATAAGCGATATTCACTGTATTGGGAGGGAGAGCGTTGTCTCAAATTTAAAATTAAAATATCGAATAAATCTATAAGATTTTACGCTCTCTTTTGAAAATAAACAAAGCCTAGGCTACGGTGGATGAAAAATAAGCGATATTCACTGTATTGGGAGGGAGAGCGTTGTCTCAAATTTTAAAATTAAAATATCGAATAAATCTATAAGATTTTACGCTCTCTTTAGGCGCCTAAATAGGTCTGAAAAAAAAATGCCAAAATAGGCTCCTAAAACCGGGCTCATAAGCAAAAATAGGCTCGAAAAAAAACTGTAAAAATAACAATAATGGCTTAAAAAATCGTTTTTTACATGTGAAAATTATCAATCAGTAGGGCTGCTACTTTTAGGCAAGAAAAATTGCAAAAAGGCGCCTAAAAAAGCACGAAATTCTATGAAAGATTCTGGTAAAAAACAAAAAAAAAAAAATCGATTTTTGATGAAAATTTTTCAAAAAAATTAGTGATCTTTGCAAGAAAAATTTGAATTTATTTCACTTTTCTTAAAATGTTTTGAAAAAAGCTCAAAATAGACACAAAGTTTAAAAAAAACGCCAAATTAAGCTCCAAAAATCTTCAAATACCCGAAATAGGCTTGAGCCTATTTTAGGCTAGAAAAGTCCGAAATAGGTTTCCCTATGTTTGAATAGCCTTGTTAAAACGGCAAAATTTCCGACTAAAAACATGTTTTTCGTGCATAACTCGCCAAAACAAAGCTGCAGAAAAAATAGACAAAAACCTAAAAATATCCCATCCCTGCTAATATCACTTGGCTCAGTGTTTCAAAAATTTTAACCGATTCAAAACTTCTAAGATTTACATAAAGAATTAGGAGGAGTCGGCGGTGCCGATAGGCGCCGCCGGAAATTTTCTCCCCAAAAAATCGATCTTTAGGGGTGTTTGTTCAACCCCGATCCCCGACCCAAAAAAAAGGTCGGGGACAGGGTCGGGGTCGACCAAATTTTTCGGGGACGGGGTCGGGGAGGCCGGGGTTTTCAGGCATCCCCAAAAAAGACAAATTTTTTGTTTTAATGAAAAAAATAGTAATATTGAAGAAATATGCCAAAATAAAAAGAAAGAATCCGAAAATGCGCGATTGTTACATTCTGTTGAAAATCTCAAAAAGCAGTTTAAAAAGATGGAAAGCCCAATTTAGAGAAGTAAATATGCATCCTTGACTGTACACATTGGTAGAAGTTTGCTAGCCTCGGCACTACGGTGCGTGGGCGGATTTTTTTCAATTTTGATTTTATGAATTCATTTGTCTTCATTATAAAATGCCAAATAATTGTTATTAAACTAATCAAATAATCTTCCGAAAATTTTCCCTATAGAAAAATCTACCCCTGAAGTCAATAAAAAAACAAGAACTTTTTTAAAAAACCCCCTTTTTTTGGTTGGCCTATATGGGAAAACTATTGAATCAAAATTAGGTTTTGTCATTTTTTATTAATTTTTCTCTCAATAGAAAATGTACTATTATTCATTTGTTTTTGAAAATTTTATAAAAAATATAAATAAAAAATTTTTAGAGGAAATGTCGATCTCTGGGGGTGGATTTTTGGTCAAAGAAAGTCTTTTTTTAGGGGTGCATTTTTGGTTTAAAATTTTTTGGATTTTTAAGGGTACATTTTTCGTTTTTATTGCATTTTTCTTAAGAAATTTTGGAAAAAGTGCCTGAAATATTGAATTTCTACAAAAATTTTGCTGGAAAATACCTAAAAATTGCATTTTCTCAAGAAAAATGCCTAAAATATTGAATTATTATGAAAAAATGGCGAAATGTCTCGGTCTCGCGTCTCGAGGTCAAGTCTCGGGTCTCAAACATCACTACTAGTTATAACCAGGATGGGCGGAAATATATTTTGAAAAACGAAATTTTTTCAAAGTGAATCACTAAATAAATAAATCCATTTTTATATGCTTTTCCATGGCGTTTCCTATGGAATATACATTTGTATAATTTTATTGCATTAAATCAATACCAAAGGGTAACAATCAATTTCGGGCGTGACAGGACATTTGCGGAATCATAATAAAAATGTTGGCTTTTTTTTCCAAACTCCATTCGCAATGCACATAAATAGCGAAATATGCACAAATATGCTAGAGAAGCTTCAAACTAGGGTTGGACAACACCGGATAATCTGGAACCGGTATGGGAAAATTTTGGATAAAAATTATCCGGTCTTGAACGATGACAGCTAAATTATGCTGGATCCGGGACGGGTATCCGGGTGTTTTTAAGCTATCCGGTATCCGGGGGACCCGGATAATATCCGGTTTTGTCCAACCCTGCTTCAAACCAAGCTGAAAACACGTTTTTTGTGCGTTTCAGGCCGTTCCCAGTTCAGGAAAAAAATATGCATGTGCATATAATTATACTCCCTAATTGACGAACCCGAAAAAGGCATTAAATTTTAGATGGGATAGTCTCCTGGAAAGAGCCTTAGCGTTTTCAATTCCTTTGATGACGTGGACGAAGTTTTTAATGGAATGAAAATTTGCGTTTCCACTTCCTTTGATCCCGACGATGTGTTCAAATTCCAATCGGCGAACGTCAAAGTTGCTACAAATATTTAAATAAAAAATATATTTATATACAATTTACTACATATAGGTAATAAATGAATCTTAAATCCTTTTTTTTTTGTTTATTTATTATATTAATTGAAAGCTGATTTAAGCGCATAATTTATTGTTCATGTTAAACCCTCGCCGCCGGGAGAAATTTGGGGAATTTTGATAAAAAACTGTCTAAAATTTTGCCAAATTCAACTGTTTGATGCTCTAAATTTCCCGTTAAAAATTTCCAAAATTTTGTAGATCAAAATTAAAATTGCATTTTAATAGTTGGGTAAGCAACTGCAAAATTGGCAGATTTGATCCATTTTTATTGAATTTACTGTTAATTGACGAGCTGTCGTCGTCCAATGACCGTGTGATTGGCATTGTTTGCTGCAATTGTTGAATATTAAAGGTTGGATTAAAATTTGTTGATGACGATGATCCCTTTTCGTTGCTTTTGCTGGGCTTCTTCGGGCCGCCGACACAACAACGGCACAATGCCAAAACAAGCAGCAGAACAATGACGGCTTCTTTCGGGTGCATAGCGCGTTTTTGTCGTTGGCTTTGCCGTAAAATAATCTGCTGAATTGGAAGCTTGACAAATTTTAAGAACAGTTCAGACATTGCTTTTGCCGTAGATGGGAAGAATAATGAAATGAAATTGGCATATTAATGGAATTTTAATAAGAGAGACGACTTGTGGGACGCCGGTAGCTAAGACGATAAGAGCATTTGTTGGTGGGGGGGGGGGGGGGGGGGATTCAAAAAAGATATTAAACTCATAAGTCAGGCCCATCGGTAAATTTATTGCGAGAAAATTTATTGCTTTTGCCGGAGATTGTGCCGGAATTGTTTACAAAATTTAGAAATGGAATGGGCAAAATTAGAGAATTGAATGGGGGGGGGCTTATTCGAAGCGGCGGGAATTTTGCTTTTATTCATTAAAAAATATAGTAGGCCCATTGTTTTATTCAAAATCTTTTTGCAAATTTCCATTACTTCACCACCACCTTAATCAAATAAAATTTGTATTGCTTCACGATCGATTAGTTCAAATGATTTTTAGCAAAATAAATATGTATGACATTATTGTTAAAATTGTTTTTATGTCACCAATAAATATTGGCCCAATTTTTAGGCACTAAAAATAGCCAAAATAGGCCAAGAAATGGGCGTCAACTTCGTCGCCAACTCCGTCCAAGCCAACTCCGTCCCACCAACTCCGTCCCGTCCCAACTCCCTCCCCGAACAAAAAGGGTAACTCCCTCCAAAACAAAAATGTTCACAAAACGACTTTTTTCAAAGTTTAACAATTAAGTACAAATTGTAAAACAAAATAAATGAAAAGTAACACCAAAGCCGGAGAGAATAACTGGGGAAAAGTTAGAGACCGAGGGGTTTGTTAGGCTTAGGCCTAAGCCAATCGGCTTTTTACTTAAAAGTCGTTTTTCCTTAATTTCAAAAATGTTAACCGGTCCCATTTCTAAAAGGCCTCAAAAAATTACCGCATTTTTAAAATTTTGGTTGAAATTCTCTTAAAAAATTGAGTCAAAAATTCAAAATTTTGACTTCCTCCTTTAAAAATTTAGAAAATTGCGCGCAAAAAAAGATAAAGTTATAAAGTGATACACTTGCGGTTAAAAAATTTTGAAATTTAAACGGTTTTATGATGAAATATTGTCCCAAAAATTTTCAGTTTCGTTTCGTGTTTTGTTAATTGGAAAATTAATTTTTTCGTTCCGTTTCGTCACAAAAAAATATTGAGTTTTGCCCAGCTCTGGTCGGGTCAGAACCGGGTTGCAAAAAGTCCAGGCGGGAGGGACTAATAAAAAGCTTTAAAATCACGAGCAATTTGTTAACACTTTTATGAAATTGCAAAAATCATTTTCAATTTTAATTAATTGGCAATAATTTCGGTAAAATATCATTCAAAGACATTATTATTTAGAAATAATAATATTGAACAAATCGTATAAATAAATCATTTTTGATTAAATGTCCAAAATGGTCTAAACAAACAAAAAAACACAAACCATTCGTTCGACATTATTCGGTACTTTAAAATATTCGCCCTTATAAAACAATGTTTTTTTTAAAATAAACAAATTATTTTTTTAATAATTAATTCTTTATTAAGCTCTAACTAGGGTTCGGCTCCGCCCAATAATGTTGAATTACTTAATGGCAAATTAAAAAAAAACGTTTCCATTTTTGAACAGTCTTTCGATTTCGAGTTCAATTTCTGAAATCGAAAAGAAAAATATTTCGAAAACATTTTCCTTTAACCCAGCCCTGCTGTGCCCGCAGGCCAAGCCCCAAAATGCCACAGCACAGAAAACAAGCGATTCACAATAATTTGCCAGAATTTATGCCAATGTCAAGAGAAAAAAGAAACATTAGTGAGGACAAGAAAGGAAAACAAAATGAAGAAAATTTGTTAAAATTTGACATGTTTAATTTTAAAACTTCCCAATGATAACGAACCCGAAAAAAGCGTTAGTTTAAAAAAATCGATCCACTTCCCTCCTTGCCGTGCCGTGCTGTTTGGTGCTTACGGCATCCCCTTAGGGTTCATTGTCTCCTGTTAAAATAGGCACTAAAAGTTCAAAAAATAAATTTCGAAAGTATCCGCCTTTTTTATAGATTTTTCTTTTTATTGTTTGACGACTTCCACTGTAAAAACCCACCGTCGTTAAAAGCGTCGGAATGCACTTCGGGTGTTAGCGCTATTTTTCCCAATGCTGGGATTCTGAGAGACATTCGGCGGTGTGTCGAAGATACTGGTTAAATTATTCGTGCTGCCTGGAACGGGTGCAATAAGCCTCGGCAGACCTGAAGATTTCTTTAACTTTTTAATGGCAAGAATTGGTACGCGTTATTTTTTTACATTTTTTAACTTTAACTTTTAACAAGTTAAAAGTAAAGGTGAGATTTGGTATAGGGCCCCACCACCCAGCGCATCAATAACATTTTTCAGACAATTTTTATAATAAAAAATATTTTCCTACTGTTAAAGCGTTGGAATGCCCTTCCGGTGTTAGCACTTCCGGTGTTAGAGTTATTTCTCCCATGAGAGACATTCGGCGGTGTGTTGAAGTTACTGGGTAAACTATTCGTTGTGTCTGGAACGGGTGCATTTGGCCTCGGCAGACCTGAAGATTTCTTTAACTATTTAATGGCAAGAATTGGTACGCGTTATTTTTTTACATTTTTTAACTTTAACTTGAACAACTTTGAGGGGCTATAATCTCAGTGCAACCAGATGAAAATTTTCAAAAACATCATTTGGCTAGCAAAAAAGCATCATTTTTTAATAACCGAAAAATAATAAAGGCCAATGCTGTTTGACGAACCGCTAATGGTGGCACTTGGCGTTTGACTTCCACTGTTGAAACTGTTAAAGCGTTGGAATGCCCTTCCGGTGTTAGAGTTATTTCTCCCACTGCTGGGATTCTGAGAGACATTCGGCGGTGTGTTGAAGTTACTGGGTAAACTATTCGTTCTGACTGGAACGTGTGCAAATTTAACTTTAATTTGAACTTTTAACAAGTTAAAAGTAAAAGTGAGATTTGGTATAGGGCCCCAGCGCAGCGCATCATTTTTTAAAAATCTTTATTTAACCGAGAAATAATAAAGGTGGCTTTTTTATTTTGTGGGGTGTCCGGCGGTGCTGACAGACGCCACCGGGAAAAATTTTTTAAATTTAAAGAATTTTGTTAACAAAATTTGTGCAAAAAATTGCGAAAACGAAACAATGTAAGCGAAATTTCTATGTTTTTTTGCGATTTTCTTCAACCACTTTTTTTTAGGCGGGGGGGGGGGGGGGGGGAGTTGGCGCCGCCGAGAACATTATCGAATTTTTGACTTATTTGTTAAAAGAATTGCAACTAAAGGCGATCTTTTTTACTTCCGCGCAATTTTTTTCAGATTTGTGCATTATAGTAGGCTTATCTAGGAGTCGATTGGTATATGATTTGGGTCATTTTGCATTTTAGGGCCCTATGATCAAGGTTTACCAAAATTAGGCGTTTGCGTTTGCGGCGGTGGATTCCAATTGCCAATGCTGAAGCCGTTGGTTGGTAGGGCTAAAAGTATTTTAAAAAATAAAAATAATTACATTTTGATCATTTTAATCCCTCTGATAATGTGGACAAACCTGGAGGATCGTAAACTTGGTAGTTGGTGTAGTTTGACGAACTCTCTACGATGTACGGGCCCACACTGGTGTAAGTTCTCTTAGGCTGTGTTACGGCCGACCTCCAACCGGATGCTATAAATGCCTATTTCATTTAGTGCCTATTTTGGCATTTTTGTGCTTATTTCGACACTCGGGCAAAAATGCCCTCATGAAATTCGACATTTTTCAAGACCACCATTTTATTTGATTTTGAGAATTATGAAAAAACTTGGATCTTCGAAAAATTGTTCGAATTTGGGTCAGGGGTTCGAAATTGGTGGAAACGGAGTGCGGTTTCGGATTCTACGCCGCAGATAGGGTTTTTCAAGTTGTAAAAAATATTGTTTTCTTCAAAAATGGGGGGGGGGGGGAGCGGGACAAACCCGAAACACAATCACGGATTATTTCAAAAATCCGTGACCGTGTGATCACGGCCCCCCAAAATCGCCGTGATTAGCGTAATCCGTGATCACGGCCCCCAAAAAAGTCTAAAAATGATACCATCGTCGTCGTCGTCCACATTGATTGGATTTTTTTTGCTGAAATTGTGCGAATATTTTAAAGGCTGGAATTTTGGCTACTTTTAATAATACGAACCAAAACTGTTCCGCCGAAAACACTTTTCCACGAAAAAAAAAAACCAAAATTATGTAATTGTAAGCCAAAGTTCCCTTATAAAGCAATCGTTGCGAATTAATATTATTTGAATACTTCCACAAAATGAATTTTAGTAAAATTCGAATTTAACTAGTAAAATTTGAAATATTTTTTCAAAACAAAATTATAGAAACACTAAAGAAAAACGTAAGTTTCAAAATTTACAATCGAATTTTACTGAGTTTAAAAAGAACTTTTTATTCAAATAATACCAACTCGCCGTATAGGATTATTCGAATAATCCTAAAATTCAAATAATATGACCGACATATAGACATGTTACATCCTATAAAAGAATGTAAAGCTTGCCGATGTAGTTGACAAATTAAAATTTGTTGATTTGCCGGTACTTTTCCGTTTTGGGGCCCAAATTTTAACATCTTTGCGCCAAAAGGAATTCGCATAAATAGTAGTGCTGCACGAGACCTAAAATTTTCCGAGACTCGAGACCGAGACTCGAGACCGAGACTTGACCCCGAGACACGAGACCGAGACTTGACCCCGAGACTCGAGACCGAGACTTGACCCCAAGACTCGAGACCGAGACTTGACCCCGAGACTCGAGACCGAGACCCAAAAAACCCGAGACTTTTCTCGAGTCAAGACTCGAAACCGAGACTCGTGTGCAGCACTAATAAATAGGAGTCTAGCATTTGGCGGTGAGTCCCGTGCTGTTTTTGGTTACGTGCCCTAGCCGATCGCCAGGTCCGTTCAAAATAAAAGCAAAACGCGCCCCTTTCGTTAATTTACACAATTGAATGCGTCTTTTTGAAATTTTACGCGACCTTTTGTTGATTTTTTAAAAATTTAACCCAAAACGGAAATGTACCGAGTTGCGTCTGCTGCTGGGCTTTTTTCTAGGCGCGCCGACACAACAACGGCACAATGCCAAAACGAGCAGCAGAACAATGACGGCTTCTTTCGGGTGCATAGCGCGTTTTTTGTCGTTGGCTTTGCCGTAAAATAATCTGCTGAATTGGAAATGTGCCAAAATTATTTTTAAAAATTGAGTCCAGCTGGCTGGGACGCTTAAAATGCATAAGACGGCTGCTTGCATAAGATGATCCATAAGAGGGACGGACGGCTTGTGGGACGCCCCGGTAGCGCTAGTCGGAAGACTCTTCCCCCCCCCCCCCCCCATTTTTTTGAAGAAAAAAAATGTGATCAGTAATTTCTAGTTGGACACGACACAAGACCGGTAAAAATCCGGTCACCCCACCCCGGTTTCTCGAGACTCGGTTAACGGATCTTGTCAAACACTAATTTCTACACAACAACTCACATTTAAGCCCAAATTTAGAACAATTTAAATGTTTGCCCTTATTTCGGACCCCTATTTTTGTTCTTCCATGGCTTTATTTTGGAAATTTTTGTTGGACCCCTGGCCTATCTCTTACTCTTTTGTTGGGGCGGATAGTGCCATGTTTTTTTTTCAAATAATGAAATGGACAAATTTGAAAGATTTAATGGGGGGGAGGGGGGGATTATTCGATTTGTTGAATGAATGGCATTGAATGGCTTTGCTTCACTCCTTTTTTATATCCGTTACTCCAAACAGCGGACGGGTGAAGCTAATAATGCGTGTACATGTGAATTGTCGTCATATGCGTATTATTAAAATCAATACATAAAAATATTGGCCCATTGTTTAAAATTTTTACATTTTTTATATTCACCAAATAAAAGCTCCAGTTTTATGACGCCTTTCCATAGCTTTTGTTCCCCATATTCATAGTCATTATATTCATGGGTATGTGTATAATTTTTATTGCCTTAAATCAATACAAAATGGCAATGAATTTTTATTTATACCCCCCCCCCCCCCCTCCCTCCTCCAACGGGTGTTGTTTACAAGGCTTGCACAAATGAATTTTGATTAAAAACTCTTCTGTAAATTTATGGATTTCAATAGGGGGATGAAACCCCGAGTCCCGTCCCCGACACCGCAAAGTGCGTGAATTATTATTTGTTATAATTAATTCATAATTAGATTTTCCGGACATTTTTAAGTCAAGAATTCCGGTTTCCGGTTGGCATCACAGGCAACGATCTTACAGATGATGTTTTGTTTAATTTGTATTTTTGCAAAATTCAAAAAAAATTCTGGAATGAATAAAAAACCAAAACAAAAAATGCAGATGAATTACACACATATTTTAATGGGGTTAAATTCAGTGCCAATGAACCCCCGGGGTACGAGCAAATCCACCGGTGTCCGTTGGCGTCGCCTTCTTGATGACCAAAAAACATTATTTTTTGTTGAAAGCATTGAACAAATATTAAAAATAATAATAATTATAGTTGCATAGTACCGGTTAAACGGTTACGAATACCGGGTATTTTGTGAAATTAACCGGTTACGAAACCCGGGTCTTTAGAATCCCGATTTCTCCCGGCGGTGCCTATCGGTACCGCGGGACCCCTCCCCTTCCTAAACAGCTTTAAAAATTACTGTATTTTTAAAATTTTGGTTGCAAATCTCTTAACAAATTGAGTCAAAAATTCGAAATGTTTTCGGCGGCGTCTATCGGCACCGCCGACCCGCCTAAAAGTAAAGCAGAATTCGCAACAAAAAAAAACTAGCAAATTAATGAAAATTAAAATATTTTTCTTATTTTTAATGTAAAATATTTTCATAACGTTTTTGAGAACTGAACAGCTCCAAAATACTTAAAATTCCTTTTTTCTTTAATTTTCCAAAATTTCAACCGATTCAAAAACCGTTTTAAAATTCTCAGTTTCCTCTCGTCGAGCTGAGTACGAATCAGCAAAAATTTCTTGCCAGAAAAATCTATGAAGAAAGTTATGGCTCCTCAAAGTTGGCCAAAAACCATAGGGGGGACTCTGTTAGTCAACATTTTTGAAAAATTTTATTCTAAAAATTGTCGGAAAATATGTTATTTGATGCACTATTACGAATTCGTCAATAGAAATTAAAAACTGAGAATTTAATCTTTATTAATGAGTTAAAGAACAGAATAATGCATATATGTTCAGCATTTCAAATTTTAGGGCTTTGTGATAAAAATTGGTCCAAAATTGTTAAGTTTTTGAAACATTTCGCCAAAGAATTATCTGCGGGAGCGGGAAAAATGCTAAAATAAAAATTGCGGGAGCGGGATGCGGGAGTTTCAAAAAGTGCGGGGCGGGAATCCCGCGCGGGATTCCCGCAAATCCAGGTCCAGGCCTGGATCCAAGCCTCCACGACCCTGGATTTTTCCGGATTTTTTGTCCAGGAAATCAGGTCCAGGCACCTTCCTAAACACAGCGACTCAAAAAGCGAGACGTGTGCCAATAAATAGAGAGTGCGAGAGAATTAAACAAATTTCCTTTTTTTCTCTAACTTCTCTCGTTTGGCGAACCCCGAGTCGGGGTCGGGGTTAACATACACCCCTAAAGATGGCATCATCGAGTGACAAAAGTGATTTTTCTGAGGGCTTGGCTGTGGACTTGCGTACTTTTGTTAAAAAGTTTATTTAGTTTTTACAAAATGGTTGATGAGGTAATTAATGGCCTGGTGGTTTGTCTCTTCAAAAGTAAAATGTTTGGTTGTGTTCGAATCCGCTTGAGTGGAATCACTTATTTGCTTTTATTTAACCTCTATCCTCATTCGCCACCCATCAAAGGAATTTTTAAAATAATTTTCAATGTTTTTAATTAAAATGCGCGCAAAAAAGAATTTTTGAAAAAATTCAACACATCTTCTGAAATTTTGCTTTAATTTTCTTAAGAAAAATTGCCAATTTCATCCGATCACATCGATGATGCCATACCCTTCTCTTCTATAAGAACAAATTCTTTTAAATTAACGGCTCTAATGTTATTTTTCAGCAACACATTAAATTTTGGAGATCATTCAATAACAAAAAATTTGACACTTAAAATTTTAGAACATTTAAAAAAACCCCGCAACCCCGACCCCGACCGATTTGGGTAACCCCGACCCCGACAGTCCCGCCCCCGAAAACCCCGACCCCGCAATTATCAACCCCGCACACGGTGGCCCAACCCTACTCATAACTTTTGTTCTATACTTCAGATCCATTGCAAACTTTTACCATCTCTTGAGAACAAAATAAGGAATAGTTCAATGCTATAGCATTTATTGTTATGCTTCTATTCATGAGTTATAGTCAAAACATTACAAATTTATTTTTAAAAAGATTTTAAGGGTAAAGAAAATTATTGTGCAAAAACAATAGTTCTAATTTAATACCGTTCGAAAGCTCTTGGTTCGTAGAAGCTATTTGTAAGCAAGAGCTAAGTGATTGGATAGTTCTCAAGAAAGTAATGCCCAAAAATGGTAAATCGACGAAATAGTGTGCAAAAGTGAGAGTTGTGGGCATCAAATTTTTAATTTAAAGATTTGGCAAAATGTCAATGCTAATTTTGAATAAACTAGCATTATTCACTAACAAAATGTTCAATCCCGCACCTAAACCGCTCCCGCGCCGGACTCTACTCTAGAACTGATGAATCAATTCACAGAAATTGGAAATTGCATGGAGGGGATTTGAACCCTTCCCCTTTTTTGTTGAAAAACTCACAGACCACTAGGACAAAATTTAAATATTTTTTGACCTAGAGGCCCAAAATCGAATCGCCGTGTAAAACCCAGGTCCAGAATTTTTCAAAATATCGGGCTCTACAAAATCGGCACCAAAAAGGCACTAAAACATTTAAGATTCAATAAAAATTTATCAAATCTGCCAAACAAAAAAATCAATTTCGCGATTTGCAGTTGTTGTACACCAAATAGGCAAAATTTGGAAATTTGTAGAAATAAAATGCATCAATAATGTTTCTCTAATAACCCAACAAAATGAGGTGTTTCGGATTCGTCGTCTTCGTCTTTCCTCCCCACCAGCAGAAGCTTTCCTATTGCTGCGGATTCTCTTTTGTCAATGTCCACAGTACCTTGCCTGAAGGCTGGTTCGTGAGCTCGGCTTTTTCAAAACCCGGCACACTCGAGTACCCTTCAGCACCGAAGTTAGACAACGTGTTGTTGTTGATTGGCTGCGGTTTGTTTGTAGTATTCGCGTTGATCGTGTAATTTGGGGTCGTATATTTGACCGAATTAGATTCCGGCATCCCTAGCGTATGTTGGAATTTTTCTTTGAATGTATTACAGAATTCTGCTTTAGTTGGCGTTTTTTTTTTGTGGATGTTGCTGTGGATTTTGTGCTGTCACTTGATTTTGGCATTCCGTTGCACGCAACACATAATAATGCCAACATGACAAGCAGCAGCAGGACAATGTTGTTGAAGGGCATGCGCATTGCTTTTGTTGGAGATGGTGCCGCCCTAAATTGTGTTTTTTTTCAAAATTAAATGGAAAGAATGGACAAATTTGAAGGATTGAATTGGGGGCTTATTCAATTTAAGAGAATGGCATGGAATCGCTTTGCTTCATCCGCCGTTTATTGCATTATGAATCAATACATAAAAATATTGGCCCATTGTTTAAAATTTTTACATTTTTCATATTCACCAAATAAAAGCTCCAGTTTTATGACGCCTTTCCATAGCCTTTGTTCATCATATTCATAGTCATTATATTCATGGGTATGTGTATAATTTTATTGCCTTAAATCAATACAAAATGGCAATGAATTTTCATTTATACCCCCCCCCCCCCAACGGCGGGAGAATAAACCATGAGGACGGCATGTTGGGCATCGGGCCCCGACGGGGAATAAGCCGTCGAGGATGGCATTTTGTCGAGACTGCAAAAATTGTGATCAAAAGTGACCATTGTTTTATTCAAAATTAAATAAAAATCCATTGTTTTTCCATTTTGTTTATTCAAATGCTTTACAATTTCCCATTATTTCGCCAAATTAAATATCCATTTTAATCTAAATAGGATTTTTGTTGCTTCACAATCGATAGAGCAATTATTTAGAAAAATTTGAAATTGTACAAAAAAATGAAGTGCCTATCTTATTTCACCAATGAATATGGCCCGACAGGCAACGATCTTACAGGTGATGTTTTGTTTAATTTGTATTTTTGCAAAATTCTATAAAAATTCTGGAATGAATAAAAAAACAAAAAAATAAATTTTATTTATAATGCAGATGGATTACACACATATTTTAATGGTTTAATTTCAGTGCCAAGAGCCCTCGAGGTACGAGCACCAATCGACCAGCTGTTGTCTGCTGATCAATTTTCCTGATTTAGTCCATGTTTTGGCACTTTTTTGTGTTTTATCCCATATTAATTATTATTAATTTAAATAAAATTTAAAAAATAGGAGCACAAAATAACCAAAAAAAACATTTTTTAACAATGCTATGTAATTAAAAGTTAAGGCTTTTTAAATTGAAACACGAAATGTAAAGATACACTTTATCATAGGGTTGTACGGGACCGGGACTTTTGGGAAAAACCGAGACCGGGACTTCCCGGGACCAGAAAAACCGGGACCGGGACCAAGATTTCAACCGGGACCGGGACCGAGACCGGGACTAACCGGGACTTTTCATGGAATGTTCAATGGTAAAACAAAAAAAAATTTTTGTTATTCAAAAATATCTTCCTCATTGTCTTTAACTTTTTTTTATCATCATCATCTTTTTTTGAGATTCTGCTCTACTCTTACAAATTAGGGGGTGGGGGTCGGCGGTGCCGATAGGCGCCGCCGAGAAAATGTTTTTGAAATTTTGACTCAATCTTTTAAGAAATTTCATCAAACTTTTAGCAAAATTAAGCTTTTTGCTTTGGAATTTAGGAAAATTATTCAAAAAAAATTAGAGACCGACAGGCGCCGCCGGGGAAATTTTTTGAACATTTTAATGATATTTGTTAAGAAATTGAATCAGGAAGATATGATGAATTTATTTCAAAAATTCTTGTTTTGTCGCATTTTAATTAAAAAATATTTAAAAACTATTAAAACATTTTTTTATTGGGGGGAGATTATTTAAGTAGAAAAAAAACAATAAATAATTGCCTGCAATGAAGCGGGCTCGAACCCGACACACGACATTCTGCCGAAAGACAAACAACTAAGACACCAACTTACTCAGTGAATTCCTGTAAAAAAGATTGAAATTGTCACTCGGTGATGCCATCTTTAGGGGTGTATATTTAGTCCCGGTCCCGGCGGGACCAAAGAATCGGGACCGGGACTTTCATTTTTCAAAAAACCGGGACCGGGACCTGAACAACCCAGGAAATCCCGTCCCGGTCGGTCCCGGTCCCGTACAACCCTACACAAAGTTTATCAATCAAAAAAACGTTTTTTGTGTACAAAATTCAGTTATCTGTTTATAGAAAATAGAAATAAAATGATCACTTCGATCACCACTTTCTAAGTCCACCATCCTTCGACCATATCATTTGCATCGCTTGCATCTGACGTTGATTGGTTCGGTTGCAATGCCGTCGATGTGCCGCCGGCGCCGCCGGGCAGTGCAAATGCCGTCGTGGACTGTCCATGTGCCGTCGGGAATGGTTGTGAACCTATCGTTGCGAAACACCGGGACCGAGATTAAATTTGGTGGTAAAAACCGGGACCATAAATATTTGAAAAACACCGACCAAAATTTCAGTACCAAAATGGAAAAAATAGGACATTAAGATTTTTTAACGGAAAAAAGCCAAAAAAACAAATGAAACCCGGAAAAATTTTTAAACGAATTAAAAAAATAATTTGTTTTGTTTTTAAATAATTTATTTTAATAAATATTGTTTGAAATATTCACAGTGTTCATTTTAAAAAATTTTGAAGGTTGCATTTTTTGCTTAAGCAACCTTATTAAGCCTATTTTAAGCTTTTAGAGGGCGGGAGTTGGTGGTGCCGAGAGGCGCCCGCCGAGAAAATTTTGAATTTTTAACTCAATTTTGTTAAGAGATTTGTAACCAAAATTTGAAGAATGCGGCTCGATTGAAACGGCCCTGAACCATTAATATTATTTAATTGTATAATACCTAAATCATTATTGCCTGCCGAATTTTGTTGTTGAACAAATGAATGAGAATTATTTGTGTCCGCCATAAAAAAGTTTGTGCCCGACGGTTGATAAGAAGAAGCTGTTGGATGATGTTGTGACATTGGCATTGATGTTCTTCCAGTCGAGTTGTACAACATTGCTGAGTTTTGTGCCGGCATTATTGGTGCCGTTGAAGGTGCAGAATCCGATTTTAAATGTGTCCCTGTGTTCATGAAACTCCTGATCAATGCTATAGTTGATTCCCGCTGCTGTTTATACAGCTCTGACCCGCCGACTTGTTGAGATTGAAATGAGGCTGATCTCGGCTGTTGAAATGAGGCTGACGTTCCGGGAAATCCCGATGTTGCTTCTGGTTGACCTGAATTTGTTAACAACTACGAGATTCAACTTTCATCACGAGAATTGAGATTTTTACCAACCTCGTCTGGTTTTCAAAAAACTCAAAAACTGTGAACCTGATTTTCTCATTCAGGTTTTCAAGTTTTTTAGCTCATGGATTCAAAGATTTCACCATTTTCTTGCAGTTTTCTTAAGACATTTTCCAAAAGCGTCAAATTATTGACTAAAAAGTTGCTCTAATTCGGAATTTGTTTATAATTTTTGGGCTTCTCTCATGCTTAGGGCCGAGTATGCGAATAAGTTATCATGAGAGAAGCCCAGAAATAGCATTTATTTCAAACAAAACATTTGTATTACATAAAGCAACTTTTTAGTCCATATAAATCCATATTTTGGTTTAATAAGCGGCCACGTGCCTTGGCTCGTAGCAAAAGGCCACTGCCCGTTCGGGTCACTGAAAAATAAGGTTAAGCCCCCGATAATTGGGGGGGGGGGGGCTCGAATTCGGGGGTCAGCAGCTCCCCGACCCTGATGATCGAATAGTTGTGGTTATTCAGCTTGTAAAACTCATGGAATTGTTCTCACCAGCATTTGAGGATTTTTAAAAAATCAAAAACTTATCTGATGACAAATATTTTGAGAACCGAAAAGTAATAAGGTGAAAAACGTTTCGTAAATGTGATTATAACCGGTGGAATTCGGCCAGGGGACTTTGCATAATCCGAAGCATAAAATTTAATTTAATTAAATTAAAAAGCATTTAATATTAATTATATAAAAACATAATTACCTGCCAAAAAGTTTGTGCCCGACGATCGACCGGATTTCGGCTGTTTAAATGAGGCTGACGATGTTGCTTTTGCTTTACCTAAATTTGTTAACCCCTCCAAAAGCATTCTTAAAAATAGGGTTAAACTCCCCGATATTCGCGCAAAACTCAAAACTGTGGACCTTTCATCCAAGTTGATTGGCCTGGTCTTAATTGAGGTTGAAATGAGGCTGATTCCGGCTGTTGAAGTGAGTCTGACGTTGCGGGAATTCCCGATGTTGCTTTTGGTTGACCTGAATTTGTTACGTCCTCTTTGATCAAGGTTGTTCAATCACAGGATTTTAAAAAGACTCAAAGAATCGAGAGCCATTAATTGATCAAAAATGCACTGTTAAAAACAAAATTCTTTAATAAATTTAAAGACCGAAATGTTAGCTTTAAATATGAATTATTTCTTTTAGGAAAATGTAAAAAAAATGTTGTCAAACAGTGAGTAAACTTAGTATAGGTAACTTCAAACAACTTTTCGCTCAATCAAGCTGAAATTTTTAGCAATCATACCTTTCCCTTAAATATTAAGACCCACTTATACTAATGAATACACGTTGTATGAACACAAAATTTTTTTGGTCACCTTACACCCCTAATTTTGGAAATATTAGGTCATTTTTAGAAACTATTTTGGACTTTTTAAGCTAATAAAAGCCTAAAATTTGGAGATTTTTTAGCAATTAATTATAAACCCTAATTATGACCCGGAGGAAATTTGAACAGGCGACTTCGCACAGTCCGAAGCGTAAATTTTGATTAATAAATGAATCCATAATATTTATAATTTGTAAAAACAAAATCATTATACCTGTCAAAATCTGAACAATTGATTTAAAATGTTCATTATCCGAATTGACGTAGGTTGTGTCCGAGAGTCCATCAATTGCCATTTGCACGGGTGTACCAACCCAGTTGTAGAAATTTGCGGCTGGCGGTGCCTTTGATGATCCCGACTCTATTGCATTTATGCTAATGTCCCTATTAACAAATGACTGAAAGTCATTGGGTTCCGTGTTGTTGTCCATTCCATAGCAGAATGTACAGAATGCCAAAATGACCACCAGCAGCAGCTGGACAATGTTGACTTGCATTTTTGAATTTGTTTTTTTCAGCGTTTTGATGTCGGGTTCAGCCAATGTTTTGGATCGAGTCTCCTCTGCGTTAATGACCCTGAAAAAACGGGGATTAGGTATAGCGCTCGGCGGGGGAGGGGGGGGGGGGGGGGGGGGGGGGAGGGGGAGGGATTTAAACTAGGGTTGTACGGGACTGGGACTTTTGGAAAAACCGGGACCGGGACTAAATTTGGTCCCGGTCAAACCGGGACTACTGGACAAAAACAATTTAAAAAAATGCTTGGTAAAAACCGGGACCATTATAAGGGGATTTTAAAGGAATTTTGAAAAACCGGGACCAAAATTTCAGTACCAAAATGGAAAAGAGTGACCATTTCAGTACTGGTCCCGGTCCCGTACAACCCTAATTTAAACTCCAAGTTCACCAGGAATGCGCCAAACGTCAAAATTGGGGTTGGTGCCCGACCCCCGAGCCCCAAAATTGGGTTGTCCCCCGATGGCAGTTGTCATGTCAACACGTTGGGGGTTCGGATCCCCCCGACTGCGTAAATGATTCTTTAGCACCTTTCTATAAAAAACATCTGTTCTTCACCCCCGACCCCCGACCCTGACAATTTGGTCGTCCCCAAAAAATAATTCGCGCCTCGCCAATTTTCTAAATCGCCAATCTTTTCATTTATTCCGGAGATGAGGCGAAATTATTTTTTCAAGAAATGGACACAAATTTGAAGGAATTTAATGGTGGGATTATTGCTTGCATTGATTGATTGGCATATGCATATTATTAAAACAATACATAAAAATATTGGCCCATTGTTTAAAATTTTTACATTTTTTATATTCACCAAATAAAAGCTCCAGTTTTATGACGCTTTTCCATAGCGCCTTTGTTCACCATATTCATAGTCATTATATTCATGGGTATGTGTATAATTTTATGGCCTTAAATCAATATAAAGTGGCAATTAATTTTCATTATAACCCCCCCAACGGCGGGAGAATAAACCATGAGGACGGCATGTTGGGCATCGGGCCCCGATGGGGAATAAACCGTTGAGGATGGCATTTTGTCGGGACCGGGATGCAAAAAGTCGGGTGGAAGAAACTAATGAAAATATTTTTATAAAATTGCAAAAATCGTGATCAAAAGTGATTCAAGATTAATTAATTGAACATCATTCAGAATATTATCATTTAGAAATAATAACATTGAACACAAATCGTATAAATAGATAAATCATTTCTGAATAAATTGCTCCAAAATGGTCTAAACAAAACAAAACAAATGATGGCTGATCAAAAAGCACTGATCAGCCATCTCTTCGCACTGCTTCGCTGCTATTGTCTATCAAAGTGCCGTTGCGCTGCTCTTCGTACTGCTTCGACATGTGTGGTTGTTCATCTCCGACCACCATCGGCTTCTTCTTCTGCTGTTCTTCGCGATATTTGGACTTGCCACCGCCGAACACGTACGCATGGAGGAAGAAGTTGATGAACAGGATCAAATATGACACTGTAATTAAAATTTAAACTTTTTTTGACAACGCTACAGTGTACAAAGAACGAGTCTTAGCTACTGTATGCTCCCATCAACAAAACTAAAGAAACAAAATACCTAGCGAAAGAAAAGCAATAGAAAACAAATAAAAACTGAGATTCATGGCTGTGGTGCCTCGGTTTCGGGATTGAGTCGGGACCGGTACCGAGTCGGGATCCCGATCAGGGATGGGCGGAAATTTATTTTTAAAAAACGGAAAACGGAAATATTTTTTTAACGGAAAACGGAAAAAAAGGGCCAAAAACAACGGAAAAACGGAAAACGGAAAAATTTTTAAATAAAATAAAATAATTATTTTTTTTTAAATAATTTATTTTAATAAATATTTTTTGAAATATTAACAGTAATTATTTTTATAAATTTTGAAGGATTTCTTTTTTTCAGCGGCCTTCTAATTCTATTTTAAGCTTTTAGGGGGGAGGGGGGAGGCGGTGCCGATAGGCGCCGCCCGAGAAAATTTTCTTAAAGATTTCACCAGATTTGTTAAGAAAATACAACAAAAGGGCCTCCCCTAGTTTTTTTGATTTCGTCCAACAAAAAAAAAATGAAAAGTTTGTGAATTGTCATCTAATATTTGTTTTTAAATTGGAAAAAGTTAAAAAGAATTTTTAAAATTGTTTAACCACCTTAAATGTTCATTCAGCAAAAGTTAAAATAGTAGAGGATCTGAACTCCCAACCCACCCACACTTATCTGTCCCCAAACACTCACCATTACACCAGAACCCAACCGAATTCCAATCCTCCAAAAATCCCATTAGGGGTGTATATTTTTTCCGTTAAAAAGGGCATTTTAACGGAAAACGGAAAAAAAGGCCCAAAAACAACGGAAAAACGGAAAACGGAATTCCGCCCATCCCTGATCCCCAAAAAATCGGGTTTTCCAATCGCTAATTAGAACGCCAAGGTAAATGCTCGCCAAATCAATGCTACGGTAGTAATATTGTTTTCATGAAATCAGCTCGCTACCGTAATCCGGTGTGTGTTTTCAAAAGTTAAATAAAATTTACACGCTTACCGTCCATCGCGACCGCAAATGTGAACACGCGCGGGTCCAGGTCACAGCTAACCTTAAAAATGGGTGAAATTTAAATTGTTTTTTAAAAGAAAAATATCAAAAAACAACAAAACAAAACAAACATTGTCCACGAACACAATCCAGCCAAGATGGCAAAGAATGGCCACCGAAATGATGAATTGCCAAATTTGGATGGTCGTCACAAATTTGGCGACGGGGCCTAGTCAAACGGGAAATTTTTTTTTTGCCTCTTTAAAGTGTTAATTTAATTAGCTGAATCTCAAATATCAGCTAATTAATTATCTGATCTCAAATCTCAGCACTTTAAAATTATTCGCCCTTATAAACCATTTTTGTTTATTAAAAATAAAATCAATTTTTAATATTAATTCTTTTTAGGCTCTACTCGGGTTCGCCCCGCCCCCGACGCCTTTTCAAAATCACAAATCTGAAAATGCCATATTTTTTGAATCTTACCGGGCACTCGGATTTTCATAGACCGCATGAAGTAGTACTGTAAAATAAAGGTTAGTGGCATGTACTGTATAAATATTATTCGTTAGTACGTGTTGGCGTAGTGCGAGATCGGGATTAGTAAAACCCAGGAATTTCAGTCCCAAGAGCGGACATTTCAGTCCCAATCCCAATGCCGCTCTACTCGGGGTTAGTAAAAGCCGGGGCAATTTCAGTCCCAAGAGCGGACATTTCAGTCCCAATCCCAATGCCGCCCTACGCTAGTCCGTTTGTTCAGTAACCAACCCCCATGATGACAACTCACCGAGTACATGTAGGAGTGCACAAAAAAGTTCAGATAAATGCCCCATCGGTTGAAGGCGGGCATGATCGGGTAGGAGTAGTAGGCGTACACCATGGTCAAAATGTGGTGGTACCAGTGCAAGAACAGCAGTGGCCGTTTCCGAAGCACCTGACAAATTCGGATCAATAGAGTGAATTATCGGTCGATCGATCAGCCAGCCTTCAATATTGTCTGCTGGTAAAAGCTCTGGAAAAACTAATAATTCAAAATGTTCAAAGATTGCCCCCAATCTGATCCTTGCTGATCAGTCGTACATAAGTGATCAAAAAAACTGATCAGATTAGATCGCCACGGGAATGCCCCAAAATAATTACAGATTTCGATCAAGAATCTCAAAAGATCCCGAATCTTGCAAAATTTCGATGCAAAATTTCGAGGAAAAAAACGTTCATCGATCGAGACTCGTTCGCACTAAAAATTCGAGTCAAATTTTGTTGACCGAATTGATCGAGAATCTCGATCGTCCGGGGCTCTCTATATCACAACATTGCATTTTAAATTAAAATTATATAGGACAAATTATATAAAACAGTACCAGAAATACGGTGTCGACCAGTTCAAACTAAAAAAAATAAATAAAGCGGTATGTATTTGAGAACAAATTGTGCATTTTTTTATTTCAAAAAATTAGGACGGACGGACGGACAGAACTGACCATTTTGCTGGTGATGAACAACCACACCCAGTAGCCGGTGGTGCCCTCCGTGTACTCGTGCACATGACAATAGGAGCCTTTAATATAAAAATAATAAATAAAAAAAATATATTTTTGTTGTTTTTACATTATACAAAAAGCATTCATTAATTAAATTAAAACTTTGAAAGCCGTGATTCCAAAGCGTGGAGAAGAATTCGGGCGTCAATTTCATGCTTCCAACTGTGGAAAAGATGGCCAAAAACAGATTCCACGCATTCAACGGAATAAACAGTGAAAAGGGCGGGCGATTGCGCATCAAAAACTGCGTGCCGAACACAACCAGCACATAGGCAATGGAAACCTGGCATTTTTTATTTCTTTTTAGGCACCAAAAATTTTCAAAATTAATGATTGATAATGTTTGGGCATCAGATTTGATCATTTTGCAACTGATTTGATCATTTTTTAAGAAAATCTGATTATTTTCCAACTGATCTGATCATTTTTTAGCAAGCAATCAGATCGTTTTCCAACTTTGACCAATTATGGTCCAAAGATTTTCACTCTTGAAAAAATTTGTGTTACAAAATGATCAATTAGTCAAAAAAAAAGTGTGTCAATGAAACCGGCTTATAAACCGGTACCCCCCGGGGGGATTTTCGGTTAACCGGGTTTTCAGAGACCCGGTTTTCGTAACTGGTTTGGAACTTATGGATCGGTTAACCGACCGGGTTTTTCGGCTTTTGACCTTGTCCTTTCATTTATTGCTTAGTATCAAAATTTCCATAATAAAATTTCGAAAATTTTGTTGTAAATGCAATCTTTTATTCAAAAATTGATTACATTTTCCAGTATTTTGAGAATGTATTTGATCATAACAAGCTTACTCAACCCAGCCGTACCTACAAAAAAAAATTTCAAATTTCTGGGAGGGGGGGGGGGGAAGCAATTTTTAGGGGTGTATTTTTTTCTTTTTAATGCACTTCTTAAGATTTTTGCCAAAAAAATGTTGGTTTTAGGGGAAGCTTCTCCGTTTTATTGCATTCTTGTTAAGGTATTCAAAACCTCAATTTTTTTTTTGAGATTCTGCTTTACTTCCGGGGGAGGGGATCGGCAGGCGGCACCGGAAATTTTTTTTTGTTTGTTGAAGATTTTAACGATATTTGTTAAGAAAACTGGTCCAAAAATGGTATAATTTTGCAAAACAAAAGGCCCCTCTCCTATGTGTTTTTTCCTCAAATTTTATTAAAGTCCAATTAATAGTTGGAGGTGCTTAACCCCCGCTTTGGGTACCCCCTTCCCCCGACTTTCGGTTAACCGGGGTTTTTGTAAAAAAATTTTCCCAAAATCCCCGGTTTTTGTGACCGTTTAACCGGTACTATCCAACCAGCCTCGAAAACACTCTGATCAAACAAATTTGTTTTTTTTTTTGCTTTAAGTGTTTTCTACCTGTAAAGTGAGTGGAAAACGGTCGTTCATCCATTGCTTCGCTTCAGCCTCCGGAAATTCGGAAGCCGTCAAAATGTGCACAAATTTTTTGGTGTCAAATGGCACCGGCTTGGAGACATTTTGCCAAAAGGAGGCGTGCGAATTGGCCATTGCTTTTTCAAAAATCAAAAAAACTGCTAAAATTTTAAGTGAACAAATTTTTACAAAATAAACAAACATTTTTGAAATTTGCAATAAAACGGTTAAGCATGTGAACAACGCTTAAAAGTAAAGTTGAGCCCGGACTGATCTCGTTGAGATTTTTTGAGATTTTGATCATTGTACGAAATTTCGCCGAGATTTAATCGGGATTTTTCAATGATATCGAACGAATCTCGATCGGTCCTCAAATCCGGGGCTCTAAAGTAAAGTAAAGGTATAATAATCCTAAAAATCTTTTCTTAAAATATTCGTGAAAGAGGAATTCGGGCACATCTAAAAATTTTGTGTTAATTTTCTAAATTTTTTTAAAAGAAAATTTTGACCAAAATTTGGTCGTAAAAATTTGGTTGCCGCGTTCTGCAGTCAAAACGAGTTTAAAACAGCCGGGAGGGATTTTAAAGGTTTGCATTTGCGTCGGAATTCATTAAATACACAAAATTTTGTTGGCTTTTTTGATCAAAAAGGGATGGGTGGACTTTTTGAACCGTTTTTAATGTCTGCAGAAAAATTGAGGAGGCGGTGGGCGGAGAGGGGGGGGGAGGGGGGGGGGGGGGGGGGGTTCAAAGATCGTTCGTCCTTTTTGTTGATGAAAATGGAATAGTGAAATTAAATTTTTGGGTGATGAAGAGAACGAACAAACGGTCGTTGTGCTCCTTCAGAGCGTCGTACTGGCGTGCTGTTCACAGAACATTTAATGCAATATATAAATATGGACGGGGGGGGGACATTTTGATGAATGACGGGACGGGAGGGGGCAGAACAGTGAACCGACGAACACTCTTCTGAAAAATGATTAGAGCGCGTATTTTTGTGTGAGGCGATCGGTGGTCGGCCGGGGCATTTATTATCTCACATTTTCATTATAAATACCTAACAGTGAGAGCAGCAATCACGCCATTCCATTATATACACTCTTCTCGTAACTGATGGGCCGACAACGAGCGATGGATGACGGACGGGGGGCGGGGGGGGGGGGACGGGGGGGCGGGAGGGAGCAGGGCGGGGGGGGGGGGGGGTACGGGGGGGGGAGAAGACGGGAGGGGACGGGGGGGGGGGGAAGAGGACACGATCTGTGTGGGTATGCAAAAAAAAAGTGGGCAGCCGCAGAACGGGGACCGGACGACACAATAAAAGAGTGAGTATTGCGTGAATTGTGGGAATGAGAATGCCAAAAAACAATAATTCTTTTACTGGGCATACAAAATGAGGAAAATAAATATATGAGGAAAATAAATAAATGAATGAATGGATGCGCGTGAGTGTGCCGGCACACTTTTCCTATGTCGTCATGTACTTTGGCAACAAAACCCCCTCTTTCGGCTCCGGACAGTTTTGGCACGATCAGTCATGGAGAGGAACATTGCGAAGTGATCGGAACATTCGAAGCCTATCGGGGGCAAAGTGATCAAAAGAAGAAGCAGCTTTCACAAAATTATGCCTTGGGGGGTTATGCGGTGGCGGAGGGGGGTTTTTTGAACATTTAAAAAAAGAAATTTGCGTAAAAATTACACCATTCTGAGCGGGCGGGAAGAATAGAGGCGGTCGGAGCAAGAACTCTGGCGCCAACACATAATGTGCAAATAAATGCATCTGTCGGCGTTTTATTTGAATTTCAGCAGGTTTATTCAAATAAAACAGCGAGTTAGATTATTTGAATACTTTTACAAAATTGAATTTAGTTAAATTTAATTTAACTAGTAAAATTTGAAATCCATTTTTTAAGAGAAAAATAATATAAAAACAATAAAGTAAAATTAAAAAATTCGAATTTTGCTGAGAATTTTTTATTTCGGTCGCTTCCTTACATGGCGATCAGCAGGAGGACAGAGAAGTAGCTGATCAGCGTGTTCAGCAGCTGCAACTTCAGCAAATACTTATATTTCAAAGACGGCACTTTGGCAAATCAATTTTTATGTGTACATTTGGGAGTCGTTCAACTGGGCGCTCACAACTGGGCGCCGGGTACAACTGGGCGCTCACGACTGGGCGCTCACAACTGGGCGCCCAGTATAAAAGGGTCATCTGGGCGCCCGTTGAAATTTTTTTTAAATTTTTCAAAATTTTGAATATCAATGAGGTATAAGGAGTACTCGGTGTTATGTGACAACCAAAAATTTTGACAGAAAGGTGGTTCCGGGGGTTGTAGGGGTCGTAGAATCGGTTTCGAACACCGAATTCTAACAATTTTCGAAATTTCAGAATAACGAACCCCTAAGCCAGGGTGGCTTAGGCCTAAGCCTAAAATTTTTTTTTTAAATTATCGGGACCGCAATCCTTAAAGATTGACGTCAATTTGATTGAATTTTTGTTTTTTGATGAAGATTTCAGCATAAAATTATTTGGAAAAAATTTAAAAATTTTTGAAAAAATATTTAAAAAAAGGAAATATTGGCGCCCAGATGACCCTTTTATAATGGGCGCCCAGTTGTGAGCGCACAGTTGTGAGCGCCCAGTCGTACCCGGCGCCCAGTCGTGAGCGCCCAGTTGTGAGCGCCTTATGTGAGCGCCCAGTTGTGAGCGCCCAGTTGTGAGCGCCCAGTTGTGAGCGCCCTATGTGAGCGCCCAGTTGTGAGCGCCCAGTTGTGAGCACCCAGTTGTGAGCGCCCAGTTGTGAGCACCCAGTTGTGAGCGCCCAGTTGTGAGCGCCCTATGTGAGCGCCCAGTTGTGAGCGCCTTATGTGAGCGCCCAGTTGTGAGCGCCCAGTTGTGAGCACCCAGTTGTGAGCGCCCAGTTGTGAGCGCCCAGTCGTACCCGGCGCCCAGTCGTGAGCGCCCAGTTGTGAGCGCCCAGTTGTGAGCACCCAGTTGTGAGCGCCCAGTTGTGAGCGCCCAGTTGTGAGCGCCCAGTCGTACCCGGCGCCCAGTTGTGAGCGCCCAGTTGTGAGCGCCCAGTCGTACCCGGCGCCCAGTTGTGAGCGCCCAGTTGTGAGCGCCCAGTCGTACCCGGCGCCCAGTCGTGAGCGCCCAGTTGTGAGCGCCCAGTTGACCCCAATCGGTACATTTTGTTTGTCTCGTCACAATCCCCGAATTTTGTCATCGCCTGCGGAGACGAACGAACGTTGGCCAAGAGGCCAAGAACGCCCTGGGGGGGGGGGGGAAATTTGCGAGAGAATGGGCGGGGGATATGGAAAGTGAACAAAATTCCCGCCTCCCCCCGCCCCCGCGATAATCATTCATCGAAACCACATTTGGAAGATGCTTCATTCTTTTCAACACATTTTTGGAGGAAAGAATAAAAAGTTTCCCTCCACAAAAGGCTAAAGCTCAATAATCGAACATTTTCTCTGATCAATTCGATTTTACAAATTTGGCCAAAAATTTTTGCGTGAAACGATTGTGCATATTTTCTAAATAATATTTATTAAAAAAGCACATGCCAACGAGTTTTTAGGGGGGGGGGGCCTTTAGGAAATTTTTTTTTTTAAATTTCATGAAGCTTAGTAAAGCCGCCCCATGGCATTGCTGCTGCTCGACAAATTGGCCCCAATAAAAACAGGAGCCTGCCCCAAGCAGAGCTGATCGAAATTTCGTTTCGTTTCGTTTTATTTCGTGTTTCGTTACTTTTTGGGCGTTTCGTGTTTCGTTTCGTTTCGTAGAAAAATTTTTTTGGGTTTCGTGTTTCGTTTCGTTTCGTAGAATTTTTGCTGTTTCGTTTCGTGTTTCGTTTCGTAAAATGAAATTTGTCTTTTTTCGTTTCGTTTTCGTTTCGTAAATTAAAAAAAATAATTTTTTCGTTTCGTTTCGTCGGAAAAAAAATTTGAGTTTCGATCAGCTCTGGCCCCAAGGGTTTCAGGGGGGGGGGGAGGGTTTAGGAAAAATTTTTTCAAAATTTGATTAAGCTTCAACTCAGTAAAGCCGTCCCATAGCATTGCTGCGCTGCATTTTAAGCAAACTTTGCTAAAGTGCCAAACGCAATGTTCCTCGCATTTGTTGCATCTTTTCCAGAAAACAAAAGTTTTTATAAAAACAAAAAAGAATTTTTAGAAAAAATATAGACAAAAAACAAAAATGTGCCACTTTTATGGATGGCCAACGCTTTTTTGCAGATAGCCCCCAATTAGTTAGGCCTTATTAGATCACTCACTCACTTGCACAAAATACAGTTTTTACAGATGGTTCAGCACATGTTTGACGCGCTTCCCGCAATGCACATCGCCGTCCCCGGCACCCTTGTCCCAACTGCGCTGTCATTGCATGCTTTAGGACGTGCCGCGGAAATTGTGCTCGACTCGAGCGATGGTAGGGGAGGGGGGAATTTAGTTTATTTTAAATTGTATCATTTAATTTATATTTGGTAGATGTTACGGTTACGGTGCCCACCACCGAGGGCAACGCTCTTCCGAATGCCATTTTGCGCTCGGACTTTGCTAGCAACGAAGGACGCGGCTGGGCTGATCGGGAAATTATGCAAGAAAAGAAGGAGAGGAAGAAGCGATGCTATGTGGCACTTGACTTTGTGCAGGTAATGAAGCCATGGACCTCCTCTGCAATTTTCAGACCTAATTTTGTTTTTATTTTTTAAGTGTGGGTGTGGGTCACAGTGGGGGTAGGGGCAGCAACTCTGTTGACGGTGGTCACCATCGCTGCGGCTGTTTGGTTGTACCGGCGCAAAAAGCGAAGTAAAATTTTTAGAATAAATTTTTCTGTACAAAAGTTGGGACACCAGACAAAACAGAGCAAATTAAACGCATTTTGCAAAGCAGAGTCGGCGCTCGCTGTGCTCTTTCACCAGTCGTGCCACGGCTGCGTCTTGTGCAGGCCGCGGATTTCGTGCACACGCCTGGAGGTAGCGCACCACGTTACGCCTCTCCGCCGGCTGCAGCAGCTTCTGGAAGTCCTCTGGTACGACGGCGGTGGCAAGCAGGTGTGGCGCAATGCGCTCGACTTCCTGCGCCTAATTCTGCTTGCTTATCCCGCTGAAGAGAAAATTTTTGCGTGAAACGATTGTGCATATTTTCTAAATAATATTTACATATTAAAGAAAGCTCAGGGCAAAGGGGATTCGTGTCGGGGGTGGGGCTTTATTTCATTAAGCTTAACCCCAATAAAGCCCCATGGCATTGTTTCGCTGCATTTTAGGCCGGCTTTGGTGAAGCAAAAAATTTTTTGGATCGAATTAAAAAATATATGTTTTACAACTCAGATGTTTTAAAAATATTTTTGGATATAGCCTATCTCAAAAAATTAAAGCTTTTTTCTTAAGAAAATTTGGATGGCAACTTTTTTGTTGTGTTACGCGTCGACAAATGCCACGGTGGTCAACGACAAAATGTCGTCTGCACAGGGAAACAGCAAGTCAGAGGCAGAGAAAGGTGCAGGTGAGTACAATTCAAAATAAATTTTGTTTAAATTTCACTTTCAAAAAACTTCCAAATGTTTCTGAATTTGGAGAAACATATAAATTTTTAAGCAATAAAAATTCAAAAAAATATTTAAGCATGGCTGTGGATTACGCTGCTGGGGGCAACAGCGTTGCTGGTGGTTGCCATCGCCGCGGTCGTTTGGCTGCGCATGCGCAAAAGGCGCAGTTATAAAGTTAAATTTTGCTGTACAAAAGTTGCATCGTTGTTATGGGGTTTCAGACAAAATAATAGCCGATCAAAAAGCACAAAAAAATTCTTCAATTATTCATATGCTAGCTAATCCTATATTATATTTGAAAATGTTTGCTGATGGTTGGGGATTTGAATTAGCGGGCGTAAAAAAATAATTGTTTGAAAATTCAGTGCAGAAAATGCATTGGCGGATTTAAGGGCTACCGGTCTGAATCGGCGCAGTGTCATTTGGACACTAATTCCGGATTTTTTTAAATCAAAATATATAAATGGTTTTTTATTATTTTAAAAAATAATTTTTTAATTCTAAAAAATCGTTACCCGTTAAGGTGAGCCTAAATGGCTTAAAGAATTAAGAGGGAGGCTTGCGCAGCGTGGATTGCGATGAAAATGATTGAAAAATTGCATTGTTTTCATGCAAAAAATTGTGAAAAAAAATGCCGTCGAAGTTGTACAAACATTTAAATAATTGGGCCAAACTGGATAGCATATTTTGGAAATTATGGAAAATCTGTGCAAACTCAAAAAATGTATTAATAAACCCAAATCTGAAAATGGTGCCACTGCTAAAAAAACTGGCATGGCACTGTCATAAAAACTTTTAAAAGTTTTTGAATTAAATTTAAAAGCTAGAACAGACTCTGTTTTTTAGAATGCATAAGAATTAACTACATTTAAATAAAAAGTTATTCAGTTAAATATAAAACACCAATGCGTTCAAGAAATTAAAATAATTTTTAATTTTATATTTCCATAAGATCGATTTCCCCCCCCCCCCTCCCCCCTCTTTGATCTGATGAATAATGGAGCATAAAGCAAGGGTTGATGCTTTGGTCGCAATTGTCGTCGAAAGTCTTTTCGATATGCCCTCCTTATAATCTTCGTCTCCGAATTTGCATTTCAGCGCTTGGAAATTCAAATTTAATGGGTAAAAAAAATTGATCAAAAAAAGTACCGCCGCAAATGTACGGCAGGCCGCAAAGCAAAACAATAAGCGATTGGAGACGACGGATCATTGTTTTTTTGGGCTTATCTATATTAAAAATAAATTGAATTTTATTTTTAGTATTAAATGAGAAACAAGGAAATAAAAATAAAACACTTTCACATTCACTCATTTTGACAAAACAATAAATGAAAATGGCAAATAAAGCAGCTTCGGAATAACTACCTTATATGGGAGTAGATCAGATCCGAATAAAAATACTACCAATCGATTCCTCTCATCGAGCTGAGTACGAATCAGCAAAAATTTCTTGCCGGAAAGCCCTATGAAGAAAGTTATGGCCCCTCAAAGTTGGCCAAAAACCATAGGGGGGACCCTTTTGGTCAACATTTTTGAAAATATTTTTATTTAAAAAATTGTCTAAAAAAATAGGTTATTTGATGCGCTGATTACGAATTCGTAAATAGAAAATCAAAATTGAGCATTTAAAACGGTTGAACCGGTTTAAAATTTTTAAAATTATGGAAAAAGCGACTTTTAAGTAACAAAAGCCGGTTATAATAATGAAAGGCCGTGTAACGGCCCGCCAACAGCGAGCATGCGGAGACGGAGCAAGTAGTGGGGCGAGACGGAGGGCGGAGGAAGAAGTCTGACGAGCGCCACTGGGGGGCGAGCGCGCGGGGACCCGCGAAGCGGGCGCGCGCGAGACCCCCAGCCGGGTCACGCGCGGACTTCTTCCGGAGCCCGGAGTCTCGCCCCACCTACTGGCCGCCGTAGTCGAGTGTGCGGTACTTTGGCTGCTATTTTCCGTGTCAAATAGCGCATATTCAGACACTTTTTAAAATAAAAAAATTTCCCAAAAATTTTGACCAAAAGGGTCCCCCCTATGGTTTTTGGCCAACTTTGAGGGGCCATAACTTTCTTCATAGGGCTTTCCGGCAAGAAATTTTTGCTGATTCGTACTCAGCTCGATGAGAGGAATCGATTGGTAGTATTTTTATTCGGATCTGATCTACTCCCATATAAGGTAGAAATACCGCAGCTTCCCCTCCCCCAACCCCCAAAACCTATTTAAGTAAAATAAAAGTTCCGACTTTTGATGATCAAACCGGCCGATGGTTTGGCCGGGAGGCGGCGGTGCGGTGAGTAATTCTCTGATTAACATGAATGTTTATTTGGATGCTTTTTTCAGATATTTTTCTATTGGAATAATGATAAAATTTCAAGAATTTTCTCTTTCGATTTTCGTAAGAAAACCGAAAGAAAAACCTCGAAATCGAAAGGTTTCGACGCAACCTTGTAAAATTCATCATCCATCGGCGGTTGTTTGTGGGGAAAAAACGGTTTTCAAAATAGGAGAAATGAGCAAGTTCTTATGGAATATGTTTTATATTCCCACCCCACACATTGTGCCAACCTTTAAACCTTTAAAGGCGTCAAAATTGCAAAAGTTCATTCAAAAAATCGAAATTTTTGTTATTTATTTCTTAATTATAATATTAAAAATTTGTGCAAGTTGTGGAGAGGAACATTGCGAAGTGATCGGAACATTCGAAGCCTATCGGGGGCAAAGTGATCAAAAGAAGAAGCAGCTTTCACAAAATTATGCCTTGGGGGGTTATGCGGTGGCGGCGAGGGGCTTTATGGACATAAAAAAAAGAAATTTGCGTAAAATACACCATTCTGAGCGGGCGGGAAGAATAGAGGCGGTCGGAGGACGAACTGGCCACAATAATGCGCAAATGCGCAATCAATCAAAATCAATTAGTGCAAAATTGGAAATGTATTAATAATTAATTATATATCAATTAGTCAGTCAGTTGTCTTAAAAGTTTTCATTTGTTTGGCCGCTTCGGGGGCGGAACGGAGGGCGGCGTTGGAGGCGACGGCGCGTTGTTGTTCATCAACAGCGCGGCAGCGGCCGACTGCGCTTGTTTGGCACGAAATGCCGGCGAATTGATCGGTTCCTGGGAACAGAGGGGAAAATCATGTTCAGCTGCAGCAGCTTGCTGCTCGTACTGTTTGACTGATCAGATAGGGTTTATCACTCTGCGATCCAGTGGAAAATCGTGGATCGATCAGATCCAAAAACATAGGGGTTCTGATCTCATGGAACTCACCAAATAATAATCGCCGTTGGGATCATTCGGGTCAATTTGCTGCTGCTGCTGGGTGGGATTTACTGTTGTTGCTGCTGACCTGCTTGCTGTTGATGGGACTTAACAACAAATTGAATTCAAATAAATCTCCTGAATACTGTATATTCTTAAGCTCTATCCTACCCTCTGAATTGCGACTTTGCGCGCTCTGTGGACGTGCCGCGGCCGAAGAAGCCACCTGTTGATGCAAGTAGTGGTGGTGTTGCTGATGATGCCCATGTTGTTGTTGTTGCGGATGCTTATTTGCTACTGGTGCTCCCGTTGTTGTGCTCGTCGAAGAAGTGGACGTTGATCGGATGACGGGGTTCGATGCGGCAAACTGATGGCGTGCCTTAAGGGGAGGGAGTAAATTATTTGACAAGCCTTGAGGGGGAGGGGGGGTGAGGCTAAGGCTGTACAAAAACATTGGTGTCCTGCGCAATACAATTTTTATCAATCCCATCACCTTTTCCGCCGTGTTGCCCGCACTGCCCCCGGGCGACGCGCTCGGCGAGTTGGAGGTGTTCAAGTCCATCAGATTCTGCAGTTCCACCACATTTCCGGGGCCCATGTGCACGACATGAACAAAATTGGATGGGCCACTGATCGGCAGTTGACTGCGTCGATCGGTTCGGCTAAAAACAAAAACAATAGAAAAAGCCTTAAAAATGGGAAATTTATTTACGACTTGCACTCCTCCTTTGAATTGCGCATTGAAAATTTGCGCCGACGCTTTGGCTGAAAAGCGCCGGCGGCACCGCTGCTATCAACGCCAGCCGAAATGCCCGCCCCACTTTGGCGCCGATTTGCCATCAGTGCAGGCAAAAATTGTTGTTCTTCGGTAGCTTCAAAGCAAAAATAATAAATTTAAAATCATTTTCAATAAAATAAAAACACAAAAATAATAAATTTAAAATCATTTTCAATAAAATAAAAACAATCTTGACCAATAAAATAAAATAAAAATTTGCTCAAAAAAATAAAACCCCTGGTTCACAAATAAGTCCCAAATTCAATTCGATCTATTCAAAGACGCAGAAATAGTTGCGTTTTGCATATGAAACTAAAAAAAATTAAATTTTAATACATATTTGTTCCAAAGTTTCCCATCTTTAGTGGGTGTAAAATCCGAAATTTTACAAAAATTCTGAAATCCGAAATTTTGCCAATCCCTGATCTATATCTCTTGCGAAGGAATGTGTTGACAACAAAAATTTTTTGAGATTTCGAAATTTTCCGGATTCCCGTACACTTTGGGTTCGGAATGCCGAATTCCCGACTTTTTGGGGAGCCGAAATTCCGACTTTTTTTTTCTGGCATCCGGTTACCCTACTAGAGAAGACATGATCGGGATCCCGCCCCCACAAATTTTTAGAAAGATTTCTTTTTTAAACGGCATTATTTTATCCACTGATCACGAATTTGGCATTAAAGAGAACGGATTGATAAAAACTCTCTATTGAAGAAATTGGTGAAATACATCTCAACCATAGAAAAAATGTGTATTAAAGTTGTATTAAAAGTTTATTAAAAAAATCCTCCAAAATGGGGGAAAAAGCGCGCGCGTGCACTCACATGGCGTTCGCATGCCCAGCAGCACCAGATGCGGCAGGTCGAGCATTTGGCACAGCGTGAACAGCCCGGACTGGTTCAGTGGACGTGCCGAGCGCAGGTTGACGGTCTGCACCCATTCGGCGGTGTGAATGTTGAACACGCAAATTTGATGCTCAGAGAAATGGAGCAGAAACGGACGCCGGAAGGCAAATTTGCCGACAGCACTCAGACGGCACGGGAACATCAGCTCGTGGGCACGTGAACGACGGCCTGAAGATGGGGCAAAAAATTTAACACATTTGCAATCAAAATTTTAAAAGTATTGCGCTTTTTTTAAAGCTTTTATGAATGGGAAAGGATCCGGCGGCGCCAACAACGAAAAAAATCCAAAAATAAGGAAAAGCATGACAAATCAGGTACTCTGGTCACCCTGCCCATAGCGGGCGGACCCAAAAGGCGTGCGTGATCACTGATCATGACAAGATCAATGATGGCAAAACACCGGGTATAGGACGAGCAATCAAATCATAAAAATGTCTACATATGCTTTCAATTAACCACCTTGGCCATCCACGTAGATGCCCAATTTTTGGAAGACGAGCAAGTACTCCTTGGCCGTCTGTTGTTGGTGCTGCAGTTGAACATCGCCTCCGCCCGCATCGTCATCCTCGCCATGTTCACCAGAAGCAGCACCACCGTGTACAGAGATCACCATCTCTGCGTCATGCAGAATTTGGTTCAGAAACTGCAGTGATTGATCCTCGAGGTTGACCAGCGCTGAAAAAAATTCACATTGTTCGACAAAATAGTGATCAATGATCAGATTTGGAAGGACAGTTCGATCAAAATCAACTGATTAATCAAATACTGTATTGGTATTTTTATCATACGGTAGTAAGTATTCCCACGCCGACCCCGAACCCCGACAATTTTGGAGTCATTTCCCGACCCCGGCAGTTCCACCGCCAACAACCCTGACTAACTTGTTCACCCTGACCCCCAATCCCTGATTTTTCAATCCCCCGCAAAATTCCCGACCGCCCCGAACGTCTTCAGGTGCCAACCCTACACTTTTTGGGCTGCTGGAAATTCAGTGAATTAGATTTTGGAATTTTTTCAACGGGTCAAAAATTGTTCATTTTTAGAAGAAAAAAAATCTGGACCCCGTTTTTGAAAATTTGGACGTGATCCATCCATCCAACCCCGGAATGAATAAATCCGTCACACAACATCAACAACAAAAACAAAGCATCAATCAACACATACACAGTTGGCTGTTGTCCAGCAAATCCCACACCCGGAAGCTGCTCGGATAGCCCACAAACAGACGCCCGCCGGCAATCTTCAAGCACTGCGGTTGGCCCGGCATGGCCATCTCGCGCACACGCGCGTGCCGCTTCTCCGTCCGATTGATTTGGAACACGACCACACTTTTTTGGATGGCACACGCAAAATAGTGCTGCGTGCCGGGTGGCGCGCCATGCGGGGCCGTGCGCGGTGAATGGCCTCGGCCTGGAAATTGGAAAAAAATATATTTTTTAAAATTCTACTAAATTAATGTCAGAGATAGTAGTGGACTCAGAATTTATTCATCTAAAATAATGCTGATCAATTTATTAATTTAAAATTAAAAAGATATGTTGATCATTTATTATTTTTTATTTAAAAAGATAATCTCTCTAGTCAAATATTTTTATTTTGCTTATCAAATCTTTATGAGTGCTCTGAACAAATTTGTATAAAATTATTTCGGAAAAATTAAAAAAATGTCTTTAATTTTTGTTTAATTTATTTATTAACCCTATTAATATGACAAAAAATAAGTTCTTACCCCAACAAAGCAAATGACATCCCCTTGTCTCGGAAACTTTGATCCACTTCAAGTCGCGCCCGTCCAGCGCCGCGGTCGGTATCAGCCGCACATGGCGCTCCTTGCCAACCCCGACGAGCGCAATTAAAAGCTAAACAAATCAATCAAATCCAAATAAATGTATATCGTGGCAGCACTGATCGGTGAGGTGATCAGATTGAATTCTATGACGACCCAAAAAGTCTCAAAAAATGTTTTTTTTTGCCACCAAATTTCTAAGCATTTCTCATCAATTAAAGATGGCTGGTTGGCGGTGGTTCCACACCTGTTCTTCCAAATCATAGTCCACTTGTTCTACGTTGCGCTTCTTGTTCTCCGCCTCACCGCCCACCGGTGTGATTATCTGTGCATGCATAAACACAGTTAAAAAGTGATGTCAAATCAACTTCATTGATCAAAAAATTGACTCGACCCCACCTCCTTGTCCAGCTCCACACTGATCAGGCCCTGATCAGAAAGGCCCAACACGAAACGGCCTTGGTCAATCAGCACGGCGCACTGTGCACTCCGTAGCTGTGCAAGTGCCGCATGGTCGCACAGCTCGCGCACCACGAACGCATCCTTGCGCGGCAGTCCAGAACGCAGGAACAAGTTGCGCAGTTCGGTCAGCGCGATCACCCACTTTTGTGCTTCCTTGATTTTCCATTTTTTTGCAGTATTTATAATGGTGGAGATCAACAAGTTCAAGATGTAATCGTCCAGGCCCGGACCGGTCCGGTCTCAACGGAGGAAAGCCGACCCTTCCACCCCGTCCGCACCCCACCTCCTTGGTGTCGGCCATCAACAGTGCGTACTGGCGTGAGATCAACGCATTTTGTTGTTGCTGCTGTTGATGGCTGTTCTGCTGCTGATCAGCAGTCGCCGATGTGTTGTTGTTGTTGTTGATGGTGTAGCTGCTGCTGTTCTGCGAGCCGGACGAGCAGTGCGAGCTGACCGTCATCATCGACTTTTCGTCCTGCACCATCTCGGACAAAGCGCCCACGGCAGGCGGAGGCGGCGGAAATGCGGCACATGTGTGAAAGTCGTGCACCTGCGCACAACAAAATGTTTCATGTTAAATGGCAAATGCCAAAAAACATTTTTACCTGTGAGAATGCCACCTTGAATATTTTTGGCAAATCCGATTTGGAAGCATGGATGGCATCATTCTCTGTTGCCGGCGACACATGGAAGTCCGGGTCCTTCATGTCAAGCACCTTAAAAGCAAATCAAAATCAGTAAAAATATTTTGATCGGAGCCATACCTGTCTGATCTGTGGGTCAATGCTGACAATCTTTCCATGCTTTCCGTCCGTTTGACAATCGTACAGGTACAGCTTGAAGTCGCAGACAATCACATACTGAATGAATTAGGCAATTAAAAATGGGGCATTTTAATATGAATCACATTAAAATCAAAAAACAGAAATACAAAACTAAGCTAACTAAAACGCACTGTTGTTTGCCATCCGCGCTTCACACCGCCATTCTTCGGCGTCTTCACCGCGCCCTGGTAGGCAGTGCCGTTGCCGCGCATCATGTCGATGCCGTCGCTGCGGCGCAAGTCGTTCGGCACCGGACACTCTTTTGGCACTTTGTTCAGGCAACCAACATGGCAGGCCACTTGGCACTCTTGACAGTACATTCCTGAAACAATTTGCATCAACTTAAGGCACATGCAAAAGTTCCCTGGCCTGATCAGATTTAGACATTAAGGATCGCGGAATCTATTCTGATCACTATTCCACATCAATTTTAATCCTCTTCCATCAAATTGATCACTCTTTGCTCTCATCACTATACCCCATCAAAATCCTGATCCCTTATTCTACAATTGCCCTCCGAAATTCTGACTCTTTTCACATGAAATTCTGATCCGTTTCCCATCATGATAACTCTATCGCTATCCGAAATTCTGATCACTAATTCGCAACAAATTGATCACTCTATCGCCGTCTGAAATTCTGATCACTATCTCACAACAAATTTATCTACTCTATCGGTCGTCCGAAATTATCATCACATCCAATTTTTTTCTGATCACTATTTCACGTCAGCTTGATCACGCTATCGTCCTGATCACTTTACGCATCAATTCCAACTGAACGCACCTTGTCGGTCCGCACCGATCAGCACCGACGTGCACACCACACATTTTGTTGGTGCCCTGAGGCTGGCGTTTACAAAATGATGGCCCTCCCCGTTGAAAGCGTTGTTCAGCGACTGAATGCTTTTCGGATTTGCCGCCGATGGGCGCATAATGGACGCGGCGGTGCCCATCGGCGAATGGTGCGCCGCCGCGTACGGCGTGTAGAAGCGCGCGTTCTCATAGAATTGGGGATGGAACGGGAACTGTTGATGCTGCTGTTGCTGCTGCTGTTGTTGGTGTTGCTGATGTTGCTGTTGTGGTGGACTTACAGCAGCAGCAGCGGTGGCAAAACTTTGGTTCCTATAAACAACAAAAATAGAGTCTAAATTTGAAGAATTTTGATTCCAATTAACACTCTCGTTCATTATTCATTCCTTTTTTAATTTTAAAATTTATTTTCTGGCTCATTTAAATTTGCGTACACGGACAATCCAGACATTTAGGGGCATATAACTTTTTTGTTCAAACCAAACTGGAGAAGAGTTTGAGTACCATTCAAAAGCGCTACAATCTTTGAAGTTTTCAATTAGGGACAAAAATGTTATTGTAGCCTCCGTTGGCGTCGATTTTTGAAAATTCTTCCCCTCCCCCCGTCAACAAACACCACTAATTGAAACAAATGATTTGATGTTTATCACACGCATCCTCAAATGCTGTTTAATTGGAACCAGTGCTTTAACACGCACACTTTCTCTGTGTGTGCGTGTTTTTGACGCCGCCAGACAACTCGGATTAGAATTAGAGCAAGGACCGATCAAGATTCTCGGTCAAAATCTCGGTAAATCTTGACGATATTTTTCGAGATTCTCGACCGCTGAAATTTTGCCGAGATTCTCGAGATGTTTCGTGATTTTTCAGTCATCTCGATCGATGAATTTTTCGAGATTCTCGATCGGTCCTCATGTCCTTTCACTAATTAGAATAACAAAAACAAACAACAAAAAAAACAGCGATTTGGTGAGCGAAATAAAAATAAGGACGCGTAGCAAATTCCAATTTAAATGAGCAGAGCAAGTGGATGGCTGTCTTCCTTCCCGTTAGTTAGTTATTGTGTGTTTCTTATAAATAAAATCATTTTAAATCCAATGTAACGCCGAGCAGAATGAGAGAATGAATAATATAAATAAGTTAAACAAAACATCTTTAAAGAAGGTCGTAGAAAAAGGAAGGTTTTTTCACATTTCAATTTTGGTGAGGAAGTTTGTTTAAACATGAACACGATAATGTGATCAGAGAGTAAAAAATCATCAAACATCCATTAAAAAATAATCATAGACCCATAACAAATGAAACTCAACACATTTATCCAAAACAATAAATGGTAGAAAATAAAAATACGACAAAAAACAACAACAATAATAATAATGCCCCCCGTATCACATATCTAAGTAACTTTGACAAGAGGTACGCGGAAAATGAACATTTCTTCTTAAAATAAACAAAATTCTAATTTAAAAACATTAACATTTATAAGCCTTAACATTAAATTGCCAAAGAGAATGGGGGGCTTGGCACAGCTCTTGTCAATGTGTTTAAAAACAGTTACACGCATTCACTCGGAAAACAAAGAACAAAAAAGGGGAGGAGGAGAGGAAATCATTTTAATGCGGTTGTGGTGCTGGGTACGTGTTGCCAACGGGGGGCCCCCAAATCATTAAAAGAGCACATCTGGCAGTGCCGTGCATTAAATGCAACCCAAAATTCACCCACATAAGCGCAGGTGAGCGCGAATAGTTCAGCACCGACGACGGCTCGTACTCGTCCAGCACATAATTTGCGGCGGCTGAACGACTGGACGATGCCATTGTTGTTGCTGTTGTTGGGCATGGCTGCTGTGAAACGATGGCACCCGCACCACCTCCAACGGGCGCCGCCGCCGATGGTGAATTGGACGAGGAGGAAAAGCTGCGATTGAAAAAGTTGGCGTTGAACCGATGCTGTTGTGCCATTGTTTGCTCCATCAAATTGGACACAACGCCACCACTGACGGCAGACGAAGAAGACGGCGGTGCTCCACCACCACCACCAACAGAACTGGTGTCAATGAGTACAGCAGCAGCAGCGGCGGCGGCGGCAGCAGCTGATCCACCATCGCCTCGTTGAGGTGCCCAGTTGCGCATTGCCCAGTGCTGTTGCCTTAAACAAGCACCAAACGGTGGAATCAATTCGCCTTGATCAGGAGTTTTCGAAAAACAATTTCTGCAACACACTTTTCATTCAAAGATTCGGATTGTCGTAGACTAGAGCGTAGGCGATGAGATTATCGTCAAATTTTTTTCTCGAAATTCCCAAATCGAAATCGCGATCGACGAAATTTTATGGAGATGTTGAGATTTTTAGTGATCTCGATCCCACCTCAACAGCGATGCGTTCTCCTGATTCATGCGCTCCATTTCCTCCTGCTGTTGTCGCAATTTTCGTCTGTACTCCTCCAACTCGTGTTCCAGTCGATCTTTCTGTTCACGGACCTCCCGCAGCTCGTCCTGTGCTTGGCGTTTGGCGCGCATTTCCGCGTCCAGTTGCTGCTGTGCTTCGAAGCGCCCGTACTTGGCCTGCTTGTTCATCCGACGTGAGCCCCATGTGCGCAACGGGCTGTGCAAAATCAAATTGATCAACCAACTGCGGGAATGACCGATCAGATCGCAATAAAACGGGTTGGAACCAGATCAACCCCCTCCCCCGCCCGCCCTCCCCCCCACGGGTTAGTGTATAAATGGCATGGATTCGAACAGGTTCCAAAAATTTTTCGGGATTGAGAAAAAAAAAACCCTCTAAAATGGCCTGAGGCGTCGTCAAAATTTTTTTAAACAAAGTACATTTTTTGTTGTTGAAAAATTGGGTAAATTGTTAAAGAAAGAAAAGATCACAACGATCAACCCGCGGGACTGAAGAATGCTCGGTCGGGATCCCAAATTCAATCCCGCGAGATCCCGAGAATTCCGACGGGATTCGGATCCCGTCCATCCAGTCTCTACACTTCTTAGGCGTTTTACGCTTCTGAAAAATGAAAATTCACACCTGTCGTTGACCGGTGTGTTTGCATAACTGCCGTCTCTGCTGTTCTGCTGCTGGTACTGAAACGGTGTCGCCGCTGTCGGTTGACCGCCAATGTGTTGCTGTTGTCGCTTGAAGCACTCCAGCTCGCCGGCCAACCGCGTGGTCACGTCCTGCAGCAGCTCCTGTCGCTCCTTGCCGTCGCTGACAAACTGCACAATTTCCTGAATTTTTAAAAGCTTAATTTTTAAATTTAAAAAAAAAACAACGAGTCCTGCCTGAATTTGGGTGCTCATCCGCTGCTGACACAGCAGCTCCTGCTCCAACCGACTGTTCTCCGTCCGCAGCTGCTCATTCTCGGCACGCACATCCGCACACTCGCACTCCATCGTCTTCATTCGCGAGCCGTACAGCTTCTCCACGCTGATAAACATTTATTTAATAAAGAAATTCGAGAAAATAAAATTTTAGTCTCCCAAAAAGAAGTTTCAAACATTCATCAAAAAAAAGAGTTAAGATTGCAAAGAATAATTCTATAATTATTAAAAAAAATTAAAACAAAAATTCTGGCATATTTCTTTTAAAAATCAAATCTCATATTTTTTGGTTTTGGATGCAGTGTTTTCTGGTCTCCCAAAAAACATTAAATTTCAAAAATTGATTGAAAAAAATTTAAAACAAAAATTCTGTCATTCTTCTTTAATAGCATTTTATATTTTTGGATGATAATAGAAATGCCCGTCAGGATTTTCTCAACCCCCCCCCCTGGCTACGTCCCTGTTATGTAAGTAGTATACTTAAGCATGTGCTCCTGGTGCTGTTTGCTCCACAACAGTTTGTCCTCCTCGTTCTCGTTGCGCTGCTGCTGCACACGTTGTTGCTGCTCGTCCACCAGACGCTGCATGTCAGCAACCTGCTTCTGCCAATGCTCCGCCAATTCGTGTCGGCGCATTTCCTCCGACTGAAATTCATTTATTTTTTCGTTTTAATGGCGAAAATTAAGAAAAATCGCTAGTTATACCCGTCCCCTGAATTTCCAAATAATTCCTTTTTTTGTTGCAGTTTCAAAGCAAAAAATTAAGCCGGAATGACCTGGAGCGCCTCCTGGAACCGCTGTCGTTGTTCCTCCAAGTTCTGTGCCGCCGCCGCTTCCATGCCATTGCCGACGGCAGCATCATCGTCCTCTTTCATTTCCGAGGTGCCGACAACATCATCCATTTTTGGCTCCTCAGTGCCGAGTTGTTGTTGTGTCGAGTTGTCCAGCTTGAACAGTTTGGCCTCTAACAAAGCTTTTGCAGCTCGTTCCTCCTCCAACTCCTTGTCCAGCGCTGCCAGACGCGCGTCGCCTTCCGCACGGGACGCCAACGCAGCGCGCAGTTCCGCTTTGTAAATGTCGCATTTTTCCTTAAAAAAATGCAAAAAAATTTTTTATTAAAAAAATTAATTCCACCTCAAACTGCCTGGCCCTGTGCTCCTGGTCGCGCTGTGCACTCTCCGCTTTGGTCAGCCTGGACTTCGTCTCGGCCAGCTCCGTGCTCGTCTCCTCGTAGTCCTGCAGTGCCACGTCGCGCTGCTTCAGCGCACTCTTCCACTCCCGACTCTGGGTTTGCGCCTTCTCCAGCAACTCTTCGACCTTGGTGGGAAAAATCCGTCATTTGAATTTTATTTAAATATATACCCAATATTTCTTTAAAAAATATTTGTTCCAAATTTTAGTTTTTGCAAAATTTGTTCACTTTACTCGGCCAACCTCCTTTTGCAAGTCCTGCTTTTGCAAGATTAACTGCTGGTTCTTCTCCTTGACCTCCTTGCACTTCTTCTCCAACTCCTCCACACCGGCCTGCTTTGTTGGACGCTGACTCTGTTCATCCTCCAACCGTTTGCGCAGTATCTTAGAAATTTTTTAAAAAATCCGACAAAAATTCTTAAAATTTTTAACAATTTCTAATTCTTAAAAATAAATATTAAAACATTGAAAAAAGCAGTAAAACTAAAAATTTCAACAAAAAAAAAGCAATTCACCTGTATTTCATCTTTCAGCTGTGCCACCAGCTGATCCTGGTGAGTCGGCGATTCTGGCAACGGGGGCTGAGGCTCACGGGGCGGCGCTTCACGTTCGTCGTCCTCCTCCGCCGGTTGCTGCTCGCTCGGCTTCGGGTCGGTCAACGAGGGCAGCCGCGGCACGCCAATGCGTTGCTGTTGGCCCAGCACGGAGGTGGAGGCGTCCAGCAGCACAGGACGAAGGCCATTTTGGATGGTCTCCAGCAGAGAAGTGGCATCAGAAAACACACTGTTAAAAAAGAAAAATTGAAAAAAAAAACATTTTTTTTTAGAAAAAACCTTCCACTGGTGTACGTAAAGCCGATGAACGGCAAGTGCAGACCGGTGAACGGTGCGGTCACTTTGGGCGGCTGTGTTTCGCACGGTGTGAAGTCGTTGGCCACAACGCTAGTGTCAAAGTTGGACGTGTCGGTGGGGCTGGACACCTCCGGCTTGTAGGGCGCTTCCGCTACAAATGTTTGAACCAAAATTTGTGTAAAAATGCATCATATTTAGCAAAAATTTTTGGAATTTGCCCCCGCGGGGACAACGCTTGAGGGATAAACCCAAAGTCTAGACAAAAATTTCCCCACAAAAATCAATAAAATTTTTTGTTGTTTTTGCTTTTGTTTACCCGTCCGAAGCTGTGCCCAATCGATGCCGGCAAAGAATGGGTGTTCACGAAAGTCGTCCAGTCCGTTCTTGCCAAGCCGCATCTCGCGTGCGCAAATCAGTCGCGAAATCAAATCCTTTGCATCGTCGCTGATGTCAATTTCTTCCGGGAACTCGAACATCTCCTCATGGTTCATGATCTTCCCGTACGTGTCCACCAAACTTTCGGCATAGAACGGCGTTTCGCCGAATATCATCTGAATTTTGTTTTCTATCCCTTTTGATTAAAAAATGAAATTCCCGAAAGAAAAAACAACCAACACTAACCTCGTACATGCATATGCCCAACGACCACCAATCACATTCAGCGCCGTATCTGCCTCGACCATCCTCAACAGCCTGAAACTGTCATCTTTTTAATTTTTTTGTTTGTCTTTTAAAAAATGGGGAATAAGTGGTGAAAGGTGTACAATCACAATGACATCAAATTCGAGGCGTACAACCAGAATTTTGACTGACGCAAACCTGCTCCACCTACCCGAAGTGTTTCCGGCGAAATGTAGTCGGGCGTACCGACCGCCGTTGTCGCACTCACTGTGCCGTCCGCCTGGCGGCGCAAGCAGCTGCCAAAGTCGCCGAGCTTGATGTGCCCGGTGATGTCCAGCAGCACATTGTCCGGCTTGATGTCCCGGTGCACGTAGCCGAGCCGATGCACCGAGTCGATGGCCAAAATCATCTCGGCAACATAAAACTTGGCCATATGTTCCGGCACGTGCCCGTGCTCCTCCTCAAATTTGCTCAACAGCGTTAGCAGATCACCGCCCACGTAGTAGTCCATTATCAGGTACTATAAAAAAATTTTTTGTTTGTTTGTTTTGTTAAAACAAGCCAACCCCCCCCCCCCCCCTTCCCCAAATAAAATTTTTAAAAATAAGCTCTTTCTATAGTAGAAAAATCAGGGGCCGAATTTTTTTTGTTTAAAAATAAAAATGACGAAAAGTTTATTCATCATTCATGAAATTTTTTAGGAAATTTAAAAAATTTAATTGATTTCACAGAACAAGTTGCGTCTGTTCTTCATTCATATTAAACCAAAAGATCTTATTTAAAAAGAGTTTGAAAATATAAGAGAAGAACCTCAAACTGAATTATTATTTGAAAATTCTAGATTACCAAGTTTTTCTCGTCCTGGAACGCATAATGCAGGTTGGTGATCCACTGCCTGTCACCGAACACCATCACGTCACGCTCCTCTTTGAAGCAGGCAGTCTCCGCCCGTTTAAGCATCTCCCATTTGTTCAAGATTTTCATTGCGTAAATCTGTAAAGGAATGCTTTAACATTCGGATTACCAAAAGATACCAAAAAATGGAGCATTTTTCGTGAAAATTGCCTCGCTCACCCCCCCCCCCCCCCCAATATATCGCAAATGAAAATTTTGACTTTTTTGAATTTATTTTCTTAACCAAAAACATTTAAAAAAATTCCCAGCTAGGCAAAATGGAATCGCCATACCGACGAGGCGTTTTTTTAAACTTTGGGCATAAACTAGCCAACGATTTTGCTTTTTGTTTATATCCAACGGTTGGCTCTCATCAAAAATTTTGAATGAAAACATGAAATTCAAAAAACCTTGTCCGTGTTGGCCAGTCTGACCACTGCAACTTCGCCAAACGAGCCTCGCCCGATCACCTTGAGCACCTCAAAGTCGTCACGGCACAATCGAAGTGCCTTCACTCGTGCCACAATCGGTTTTGCTAAAAAACAAACAAAAAAAAATGTCTCAAAATTTAAAAAAAAACGTGCCATATTCAACAAATTCGGCGATTGACTTCTCTTTGCGCAGTGTGGAGTTGCAGCACTCGTCATACAAACACACCAGAGCGTCCAGCAACGTCTCCAACGACAGCGCCTCGTCATATTGCGATCCGAAATTGACAAATTGCAATTACTAAGTTTGGTAAACCCCCAATTCTTGGCGGAAAATTGTTAAAATTTTACAAAAACTGAATAATTTCAAGTACCCAAAAAGGTAAATCTGTTCAAGGTGTTTGAGTCGTTCAAGCGCATTGGAGGCAAATGTCGGCACGGCTGACGCGTTGTTGTTGGATGTGCCGTCCGACATTGCTATTGTCAAGCAAATGGAAAGGACGACTCTGATCAATGATCACTGCTGACTGATCAGTTGTGCGTGATCAAAATAAAATATGTTCAGCTTGAACTTGTTGAAAAAGTTATTTAGAATAAAACAATGACAAGGTTTGTAATGTTATCAAGAATAAAACAAAGTTCTTCCATTTCGGTTACCGGTTCGGCTAGCAAAATAATGATCGGTTTTCATAAGATTTACTATTGTTTGTTCTAAACATTTGGGCATCATTCATCATGTTTGTTAGTTAGTACAACATGAAAAAATCATGGCAAATTGTGAGCATTTTTCTTGACCTGCAATAAATTTTTGAAGAATCGTGACCACGAATCGCGACAAATTTTGGACTTGAGACCACGGATTTTTAGGACCAAGCGCGCCCTGGTATTAACCTAACGCCATATTTTTCTAACAACTTCAAGCGCACCCCCTCCCCCCCCCCACCTAAAAATTGATGCAAATCTAGGTATATTTTAAAAGAAAAAGATGCAACATTTTTAAAGTCTAATTTGGTAGTTTTTATGTGAAGCCTCATTTTGCAGAATTTTTTATTTACCTAACCGATAAAAATGATGTAAATCTTTATTTCAAGAATGTCCTTGGAAATTAGAATTTGGCGGAGTGGGGGTCGTTCCGGTCCTCACGTTTCGGCCCTCACGTTTCGGCCCTCACGTTTCGGCCCTCACGTGTTCTGCGCTCACGTTTCGGGCCTCACGTGTTCTGCGCTCATGTTCCGGCCCTCAGTTTCGGCCCTCACGTGTTCTGCGCTCATGTTCCGGCCCTCAGTTTCGGCCCTCACGTTTCGGCCCTCACGTTTCGGCCTTCACGTTCCGGACCTAACGTGTTCTGCGCTCACGTTCCGGCCCTCACGTTTCGGCCCTCACGTTTCGACCCTCACGTTTTGGCCCCAGATCTTTGAAGTGCCATAACTCTTCATGGCACCAACCAAAATAAATTAGGTACCAATCGAAAGCTCTACATGTTTAGAAGCTATTATTACCAGGGACTAAACGATTATATAGACCTTTAAAAAGTTATGGTTTGAAAAGGCGAATCCCTAAGTTTTTTGGTAATTTTCGATTATAACTTTTTTGAAAGGGATCTAATCACCTCGTTGATTTGATCACAAAATCTACCCAACTAAAGCTTTCGATTGATACCAAATTTGTTTAGGTTGGTTAATTCCAAGAAAAGTTATTGCAGTTCAAAGGTCTGGGGCCGGAACGTGAGGGCCGAAACGTGAAGGCCGAAACGTGAAGGCCGAAACGTGAGGTCCGGAACGTGAAGGCCGAAACGTGAGGGCCGAAACGTGAGGGCCGAAACTGAGGGCCGGAACATGAGCGCAGAACACGTGAGGGCCGAAACGTGAGCGCAGAACACGTGAGGGCCGAAACGTGAGGGCCGGAACGTGAGGGCCGGAACGTGAGCGCAGAACACGTGAGGGCCGAAACGTGAGGGCCGGAACGTGAGGGCCGAAACGTGAGGGCCGAAACGTGAGGGCCGGAACGTGAGGGCCGGAACGTGAGGGCCGGAACGTGAGGGCCGAAACTTGAGGGCCGAAACGTGAGGGCCGGAACGTGAGCGCAGAACACGTGAGGGCCGAAACGTGAGGGCCGAAACGTGAGCGCAGAACACGTGAGGGCCGAAACGTGAGGGCCGAAACGTGAGGGCCGAAACGTGAGGGCCGGAACGTGAGCGCAGAACACGTGAGGGCCGAAACGTGAGGGCCGGAACGTGAGGGCCGAAACGTGAGGGCCGAAACGTGAGGGCCGGAACGTGAGCGCAGAACACGTGAGGGCCGAAACGTGAGGGCCGAAACTTGAGGGCCGAAACGTGAGGGCCGAAACTTGAGGGCCGAAACGTGAGGGCCGGAACGTGAGCGCAGAACACGTGAGGGCCGAAACGTGAGGGCCGAAACGTGAGGACCGAAACGTGAGGGCCGGAACGTGAGGGCCGAAACGCTCCCATTTGGCGTGAGTGTTGAAAATTTTGGAATTTTAGCAAAGGAACTCATGATTTGGCATTGTCTATATCAAAATTTTCAAAGAATGAAATGGTCATTTTATCAATAGAGCCCGGATTTGGTGCTATGATATTTCGACAACAGACACTTCAACAACGACATTATATTCTTATTGGAATTTCATTTTTTATTGTCGAGGTGCCATTATGTGTCCGTTGTCGAAGTGTCAGTTGGCGAAGTTCCGTGCCACCCGGATTTTTAGGGACTAAAAACGTGAAAATTGTAAATTAATATTATTTTTCATATTTATAAAATTTTATAAAAAATATCAAAATAAAATTTTTTTAGGAAAAAGTGCCGAAATAGGGACTAAAAACGTGACGAAATATGGATTTTAAAATTGTTGAATTTGTGATTTACGCAGAAACGTTTTTTTCTTTAAAACTATTGCTTAACAAAAAGTTTAAAGAATTGGTTAAAGAAAGGGAATGGAAAGCAATGAGTCAATATGTTATAACATATTTAGAAACAAAAATGAATTTTAAATTGAAGCAAATGGACGGGGGGACGAACGAACGAACTGGGACATTTAACAAAGGCTCTCTCTCTCTTTTTCCATTTGCAACAAAACCAAACAAAATTTGTCACCAAGTCGAAAATGAAATATTAAATAAAATGATTTAATGTGTTTTTTAGAAATACAAATTTATTAAAAATTGGGGTCGTTTTTCACAAGCGGAACGAGCAAATTTTTTGATTCACTTACAACCCTTTTACCTACAAATAGAGAGCGGCCAACCTGATTTTTTCGGGATTGGAATCCCGACCAAATCTCGATCCCGATCAATCGCGAACAATTAAAAAAAAGGCTCGGTCGGGATCCCAAATTCAATCCCGAGAAAATTCCGACCGGGATCCCTTACCTGACCACGATTGATCTACCCCGAAAAATGCCGAGCCCGAAATCTTTGCACCGCCATCGTCATCTGGCGAGGGGGGGGGGGGGGGGGGGGGGGGGGGTGTGCGTGCACAATCCTAATTTATGGGGACTTTAGGTTTGTAGAAAATGATATATTGGGCCCCTTTCCCTATTCCAAAATGTTTGCACTCTTGCACAGATCACACTGCTTGCACACGCGCAGCAGGACAAGAAGAAGAAATGGTGTTGATCAAACACAGTCGAAGATGTACAGCCCCCCCCCCCCCCCACTCTCACCACTCTAGACAGAGTTGTACAATTCCAAATATTTGTACAAATAGTAAACCAATTTGAGGGGGGGGGGTGTAAATTTCAATGATGACCAATTGTGCGTGGCAGGGATGTACCGGATTTCCGGACCTTTTTGGGGCCGGATTTCGGACTTTTTGGCAATATTTTACACAAAAATTGGCGCATTTTTCGTTGTTTTGGATCAGTTTTCCAGACAAATAACCTTTGAAATTCTTTAAACATATTAAATCAAGAGCGGGAAATTTTAATTTAGTTTTTGAATAATTATTATTGGCTAAAAAATTTGAAATCTCTGGTTTTCCGGGCAAATTTTGTTGTTTGTGGAAACCGGTTACATCTCTAAATCTTTTTTGATGACTTTCTGTCATGCTAATGGGGCTGTGCTTGCTGTTTGTCGAGAAGAGATGATGATCGATATGCGGGCGATTGTCGCCGCAAGGAGTTTGGTGGGGGGGGGGGGGGGAGGGGACGAACGGAAATGGAAAACGAAATGAACAAAAAATGCAAACAGAGTGAATGAATAAGCAACTCCAACCAACCAACCAACCCAACGAGGTGAGGGCGGGTCAATGATCATCATCGTGTCCCTCCCGCCGTTTTGTTCAATAAAGCAACAAAAATGTTGCATTTTAATGGAGAAAAAAGGCATGAATATAATTATTTTGGTTTGAACCAAATGAATAATTTTTATGTAAAGAGTTTAACCAATGGGCGGCCAATATTTTTACAAATGAATAAAATTGATTTTAAAATAATATGCATATGGCAGGCAATTGACGCAATTCAATTCACATTTACACGCAGAGTAACGATATAAAAACGGAGTGAAGCAAAGTCATTCCATGCCATTCATTCAACAAAATGAATAAGCCTCCCCCCCCCCCCCCTCCCCAATTAAATCCTTCAATTTTGTCCATTTTATTATTTTTGAAAAAACAAATTCGGCACCATCTCTGGCATAAGTAATGCACATGCGCTTCATTTGTGCATCGAGTTGGTGCTGTGGCATTTTTGGGGTATTACGGTGGCAAATAGCGACACAGTCAGTGACCGTAATGATGTGATCGGACCCGCCCCGTGATCGAAGGGTCGGTCCGGTCTGATCAGCTTCTGCTGGTGGTGTTCGATTTGTCGGCATTGAGTCGTAAAAACCACACACAAAATTTATTATTTAAAGTGTGCCATATGGTCATAATAATAAAAAAATAAATATAATTTCTGAGATTAAAGGCAACAAAAAACATATTGAAATGCCAAAAAATGAATTGGTCAATGCACTTGAAGCGCGAAATGTTGGCACGGTATGGAAGACGGCATTTGTGCCATCGTTGTTGAGATTTTTGTCCGATGAATGTTCAGGTCTTCCGGCATTTGATTCTTGATCATCGTCATAAGTTGCCAAAACTTCTTCGTCCTTCTTGATCAATCCGTTTTTGTTACTGAAGTTTAAAAAAACAAAATTAATCCAAAAATGCCCAAAAAATCAATTTTAGGGGGTTGTATAAAGCTAAAATTGACATACAGTGGCATATTCGCAAAAATTAGCGTTTAATAGCCAAAATGTGCACAATGCAAAAATATTTTCTAATCCCGACCACTGATCAGTGATTCGATCAGATCAAATTTTGTCTAGACTTGAGTTGATAGACAGAGTTGACCCAGACAGAGTTGACCCAGACTGAGTTGACCCAGACTGAGACTGAGTTGACCCAGACTGAGTTGGCCCAGAGGAGTTGGCCCAGACAGAGTTGGTCCCACGGTCAAAAGATTTCTTGCCAATTTTACTTGAAGAATTGGCCGTGTTCATCGTCAAGTTCCTCAGCCGCAAAAAACAACGAATTCAGCCAAAGTTCCATTGGAAAATGCATCGCCGTGGGCGCTCTTGCCAAATCGCGCGCACAAATGGCACTGATCCAATTGTGCCGGCTTGCATTGTTTGCACTTTGTTTTGCTGACAGCCGATCAACAAGTTTTGAGCATAATTCTGAAAATTTTGCTTGGCTAATTTTTAATAAAAATTATTTTTTTTTTATGAATCCGGTAAATGCCATTGCGTACCATTAATTTGTCCATTTCTGTTCAAAAATGCCTGATTTTCAGGGAATTTAAGGCCCGCTTGACAACTCTGGCCACAAAGATGCCCAACTGCTGCTGCTGATGAAACGAAGTGCTGCAAAAGTAGTTCCGTTTTATTGTAAAAAATTCTAAAAAATTACCGATTGAAGCAGTTTGGGGGACTGGAGACGAACAAAAATATTGAAAAAACGATTTCCAAAATTTTGGATTAAAATCTCCGTGTCGACATAGTTCAGGCTGATCCGCACACTTTCTGCTGTTTTTTGAACAATTTCTACAGCCCTAAATGAGTTTTGTATTAGGTGTCCATTCATGGGAAATGCCGCGAAAATAGCACTCAAACGAGTAGCATCTGATCGATCAGCTTTTAAGCCATCCCCTACTGTTTTTTTCCGTTGATTTCTGTGCCAGAATTTGTTGTCCCGTCCACAAATGTTGGCGGAAGAGCATTCTGATCACCGGAGTCCGCCAAGTACAACTTTTGATCATGGACACATCCCTTTTTTGGCCGAATTATCAATGCAATCTGTTGGGGATGGTTGATTTAATTCCAGTACTTTTATGTTATGGGGGACTCCAGTAGACCAATGGACAGAGCCCGAGTCAAAACCCATTAAACTTTAGGCTTTTCGTGGTCGCTGATCACGAATAAAAATCATCAGATTTATCATATCATTTTAGATGTGATTTAAAAATTACTTATGTAAATCTGATGATTTTATTCGTGATCACTGATCAGCGACCACGAAAGCCCTAACTAAAGATTGGGGGGTTTTTGATCGGGTTCGGTCCATTATTTGGTCTGGAGTCCGATAATAAAAAAGTAGACAATAATTTCTTGAGGAACTTTCAAGAAATGTCAAATACCTATACTTTTGTTATTCCATTCTAAAGACTTTTAAACGATTTTAATTTTCAAAATGTACTTAATAAAATTCAATAAAACGAACATTGGTTATGCCAAGCATTTTGGTCTTGAGTTGATCCTTTTTTGTGCTGCCGCTGCTGCTGCTGTTGATCATCAGCAGATCGGAAGCAGTGATCTGGATCAGGAAGAATGGGTTGTCGACAAACGGTCGAGCACCGACAAAGGAGCACTGATCAATTTGGGAGGACGTTGTGGCATGAAAAGGTCGGAGGTGTAACTGAAATGGGCGGCATCACCATTTGTTGGGATACAAAATGATCGATCAATTAATAGGCAGCAAATGATCCCACTAAATTTTTGGGTAGTCCCTGGTGTGTTTTTGAAGTCCTTGCCTACTTCCCGGGTTTTTGGCATTTTCATTACTTTTGTTAAACATTTTTCCAAACTGAAAAAACAGACGAAATTGAAGAGTAAAACCACAAATTTTCCGGATCTAATCAACTTCAAACATGGCACGCTGAGTCATTACTTCCTTAGATTAGGTAAGTTATTTTGCTTAGCTATTTTTTGGTATAGCATTTACCAGACATAATGCTTTCGAATGGTACAATAATGTTTTGAACTTTTTGGCGCCGAGTTGAAGATTTATTGGCAATTTAAAATTGCCGAGGGTTTTTGCCGGGGGGTTTTGCAAAAATTATTTTTGCCGGGTTTTTGAGTTTTCTCGATGGCATCCCCGTGCTTTAAGCTAAGAAAAAAAGTCACCCGCTTTCTGACCTTTCATTTTTTAAGCCAATTTAAAAACGACAATTTTTATTATTGACATTATTTACCTGTCCAAACATCGCGCAGACCGTCGGCATTTTGCCGGTTTTTTGAGTGCCATCGATTTCTTCGCTTCCATGCCGACTATTGTTCTCGTCGTCATCATAATAATAATCTTCTGCTGAATCAGCGTCATCAACATCTGTTACGAGAAAACAAAAAAAGTTTTTTGTAAATTTACAAAGAATTGTTAAATATTTTAAAATATATTTTTTAATGTTTTAATTTGGCAATATTTTGATGGATACGCACGCACGCGACCATTTTCCTCCTCGCCGTAGTCATCCTCCTCCAATTTGGGCGCATAACACTTGGCTTGTGCCGTGGCACGATGTTCATCCGGTACGGCATTGATAATCAACCGGTCGCACTCAAATCTGTGCCATCGTCGTGCAGCGGTGGTGGTGGCCGAGTGAAAGTCCAACTGGGCCAGACAGTGCCGAAATGAATCGTTCAGACACTGTCGATAGTTCTGAACAGCTTATTTTGCCAAAAAATTAACAAAAAATTGGTTTGAAAATATTTTTTACCTATTTTAATTTCACTTATAAGAATAATTTCAATAAATTTGTTCCTTGCCGCGCCCATCACAATTTTTCAATTTTGAATTATTTTTGAATTTTATTTTTTTGGTGTATCGAAAACGCCCAATTTATATCGAAACCGAGCTTAGACCCTCGGGCATCGCAAATAATTTAAATTGAAAATAAATTTGAGGTGTATTCGATCTCAAAAATTTTTTTGTCGTTTTGACATTTCAAAATCGAGATTTCTCGATCGTCCGCACTCTAGATCAGACCGAGAGAATTGAGCCCAACTTTGAGAGTTGAGTCGATGTCGAGAGTCTCGAGCATCCCCACGGATTAGCGCAACAGTTTCTTTTTATGGAAAGCATTTTTTACGGCACTTTAAGCAGCAGACAATATTGCACGGTGGCCGATGGGCCATCGGAGCCGATGTCCTCCAGTGAATGCCTATATTGGCTGGTGCACGCATCGACCAGGCACGGCATGGAGGCGGCGGCATTATGATGACCAAAAGGCGTGACTGAAACATTTTTAAAATTTCAAATTAAAAAGAAAGCCCCTCAGGAAATTTGTGCAAAATTTTTACCGGTCTCCGCAGCATCGTATGGCTTCATGGAGACGACAATTGACGACACAAATGCTAATTTAGCAAAATTCCAAATGCCGTGGCACCACCAGCACATATTATTTTGTTGTGCTGCCTAACTCATCCACTGACGGGACGATGATTGCTGTTCAAATACCGTATCCGCCTCTCCTTCCGTCCATCTGACAGTTACTGTAGCGTGGGTTTTTTTGCTAAAGCGTTTAATTGGGCGGATGCAAGCTGAGGCAAATTAAATGTTTTTTTAAAATTAACAATTTAACTACCTAATATTCTAATTCAAAATTTTTTCGGAATAAAATGCTCTCGTCAAACCCTTGCAAAAAAAAAGGTTAAAACCTGAAGGTCTCGTAAAAAAAATGTGTTTGTTTTAAAATCAAATGTTAAAATCAAAATCAAAATTCCTTTTGGTTTTCTAATAAAAAGAATGTAGTTTTTTTATTTTAAAAATAACATAACATATTTTTACCTTAATTTTAATTAAATTTCAATTTTTATAATTTTGGAACTCTGATTTGCCCCTTTTATATTATTTGATGTCATCGTCGTTTTTTTCTCAATCAAATCGTCTTTTTAATCATTTTTGACTGCTCCGAGTGTAATCATTTACCTATTTGGTCAGCAAATTGGGTGGATTTAGTGAATGAATATGTGTGGCGATTGCGGCAGAGCCAATGTAATCAAATTAAAAATTGAGAAAAAAATGGGGAAATTGAACTTAATTAAATAACAAAATGTTTTTTGTTTGTTTGTAAAAAAAACAGTCAAATTTACAGTAAAGAACTTTCGATTTTTGATCAGAATTTGAGGTTTTGTTGATCGGATCAGCATCAAAAAAATTGATGAGCTTTGTTTTCAATCGTGGAGATGTTTTTTTTGGATCCGATGAGCGATAAACACGCGCATTTGTGGCCGATGATTGGACTCGATCGGCGGATCGGGACGGGGGGGGGGTCCAATTTAATAAATATATATAATAAAGTTATAAATTATCTTTACACTATAGTTATGACTAGAGTCCGGACCCAAACCCCAACACCAAAAAACTTTTAGTCCAATTTTTTGTACAAAAAAACCAAAAAAAATTTTGGTGTTAAGTCCAAGTTTCCGGTCTCTAGTTATGATCCTGAAATGGAGTGCCGAAAAGAAAGATGGATTTGGTGCCATTCACACTGAAAAAACAAAATGGAAAGGCGGGGGGAGGGGGGCGGGGAAACGGGGATGGCACTCATCCCCGTCGAACAAAGGCATTTTTACGCTTCACCAACGCAAAAGCCAATTTTCAGGATGAACAAATGGGGGTTGAGAGAGCATAAAGTAAATGGGGGTGAAAAAGGGGAATGAATGAATGCTCTAAAAACATCTCTTCGCACTTTCACCCGCCGTACATTTTTTGGAGATTTTTTTTTGTTGAAAGAATATGCAAATTTTTGTGGACGTCCATCCCCTCCGGTGTAATAAATATTTAAAAAAAACTAAAATTAAACGGTTCATAGGCTTCAGGGTAATAAATTGTAAAGATCGGATTTCTGAAAAACCGGGACCCGGGTATCTGGGTCCCGGGTCAAAAAATTCGGCGAGTCCGAAATCCGGGTTTTCCAAAATCACCCAGATTAAGACTACCTGACCCGGATAAATTCGGGCCCGATCCGAACTCAAATAACTTTGATTTTGAAGGGAATGAATATAACATTGGACTGCTACATAATTATATTATCTATTTATTAAATTCGATTAAAAAAATGTGCACTTTCCTTTCACAATAAAAATTAACCGTCTGTCGTTTTTGGATTTTTTATAAAATAATTTAATGAGAAACAAAACAGAATATTTTTTGTTTTGTTAATTTAAGTGAATGGATTGGTAAAGGCCAAAGAGTGATGAATTGGCCCAATGAATGGTGGGGGGGGTGGTCAAATTCAGACGGAATTAATCATTCATTCGGCGCCATTGTTTGTTTAGGGCCAGATTAATGATTTGTTGATTAATGATCAGGAAAATTGATCAGCAGACAACAGCAAATGTTGGATTAATGGACAGAGGATGACGGCCCCTGATCAGAGTTTCTGATCGAATGTAAAAATTCAAAATATTTAGGGTTGGTTTATTCTCAAAGCAGAGGAGATCAGCCCCTGATCAGTGGCTGATCAAATGTAAGAATTAAACAAAATAAGAAAATTCGCAATTCATATTTAGGATCGGTTAAAATATTAACGAACATTTATTCTCCAAAAATCCAATGAATTCGATTGATTATTTAAGGAGCATTTAACAATTTGGACCATTTTTTCTATAATTTATCATAAATTGATTTATTTTTGGATTATTTTACATTATTTTTTGGTCTGATCAAACGTTTGCCGACTTATTGGGACAATGAAAATAAAAATAAAATGATGACAAAGCGTCTTTAAGTGGGGGGGGGGGGGGGTTAAATCACACCCAACCAACTCTTACCATTCGGTCGTCAATTTTATCAAATTTTGGGGGTCTATTTCTGCGGTTTAAATAAAGAATCAACAAAATTTTGCTATCTTCGTTTTAGGTTAATTGTTTAAATTTAAATTTTAAATTTTTCTAAGATATTTTTTGCATAATTGATGAATATTAAAAATTTATTCATTTTTTTAAAATTTCAAGTGTCAAAATGATTAGCGCAAATGAACCCAAAAAGTGAACAATAAAACATAAAAAATGAAATAAAACAGCGGGGAAAATCCAATGTTTATTGTTTTCATATTTGTTAGTTAATAATTTTAAACTTTTTAGGTTTATATGGCAGTTTAAGAGCATTTGTGAAAGAATTGTTGTGCCGGAAGGCTAAAAATATTTAAATTTTAATTACATTTAATAGTTTTCGTTTTGCGATACAATGCCAGTGCCGATAAACAATTGACGAATTTTATTTCTTCTGGCGATTGATAGCCCAAAACAGTCGGAGGAATGCAAGAAAATAAAGCTTTTAAATTCAATTTTATTTGTGATTATTTTTTAGTCATTTTTTTATTGTGGTGACTTCAATTATGGCGCTAAAAATGACTAAAATAGCTTTATATTGACTATTTTTTTAGGTTTTGCGAAAATTCCTTTAAAAAATGAAAACCAAAAAATGCACCCCTAAAAGATCGACTTTTTCAAAAATGCATCCATAAAATTGTCAATTTTTTTTGTTGTCAATAAATCCACTATAAAAAATATCATTTTTTACTGAATGAGTTGAATTAATTTGATTTTTATTATTGTTAATAAGGAAATTTGATAAACATTTATTTTTTATGAATAAATGAATAGGTAATGCCAAAATTGATGTTAATTTGCAATATATGCACATGTGGACAATCAATGCACGCAATTCCCTGCAAAAAAGCATTGAATTGAACCAAAATCAAATCAATTATTGCTGATTTTTCAATTTTTAACAACCCCCCCCCCCCTCATTCAATCCTTCATATTTGTCCATTTTCCATTTTTCATTTTATTTTCATTTAAAAAAATACAATTTCGACTTCCCCATGAACCAGCAAAAAGTGATGATGCGCATGCGTTTCAACAACATTGTCCTGCTGCTTGTCATCATTTTGGCATTTTGTGGCGGGCGATGTTTTGGCACAAAAGGGCAGAAAAAGCCATCTGCTGGAAGGCAGCAGCAAACGCATGACGAACACGGCTCTCCATACCTCAACTTTGAACAAGCGCAAAAGCCAGAGCCAGCAGATCCGCTAACAACATATGCTAATGTGGAAGCAGAAAAGTTTAAACAATTTGTTCAGACTATGACAGGTAAAATGCATAAATGCTATTTTTGGGAAATGTCTTAAGAAAATGCAAAAAGTTGGTAAAATCACTAAATCCAAAACTCCCCAGACATGTCACGTCACCCCGATCGTTATACCACTGATCAGGATCGGGGATCACGTCACCCCGATCGTTATACCCCTGATCAGGATCGGGGAGCTGACCCCCTCCCCCCCCCAGCCCCCATATATTGGGGGGAGGGGGAGGAGGCTTAACCCTATTTTTAAGAATGCTCTCGGAATTGTTAACAAATTCAGGTAAAGCAAAAGCAACACCAGAATTGCCCGCCTCATTTCAACAGCCCGGATCAGCTCAATCATGGATCAAGGACCTCATGAGCACAGGGGAGCATTTAAAACCGGATTCTGCGCTTTCAACGGCACCAATAATGCCACAAAACTCAGCAATGTTGTACAACTCGACTGGAAGAACATCAATGCCAATGGCACAACATCCAACAGCTTCTTATCAACAACATTTTACAGGTTCCCATGAGTTTTACGAGCTGAATAACCACAGCTATTCGATAGGTTCACAACCATTTCCGACGGCACATGGACAGTCCTCGGCGGCATTGGCACTGCCCGGCGGCACATCGACGGCATTGAAACCAGGCCAATCAACTTGGATGAAAAAAGGTCCACAGTTTTTGAGTTTTTAACCAAACGGCATTGATAAAATCGTCTAAATGGTAACAATTCTCGAGACGAAAGTTTTTAGTTTAAGTTTTAATTTTGAATCAATTTCTATTGGGGGCTTAACCCTATTTTTAAGAATGCTTTTAGAGGGGTTAACAAATTTAGGTAAAGCAAAAGCAACATTGTCAGCCTCATTTAAACAGCCGAAATCAGGTCGATCGTCGGGCACAAACTTCTTGGCAGGTAATAATGTTGTTTTATACAATTAATATTAAATGCTTTTTAATTAAATTAAATTTTATGCTTTGGATTATGCGAAGTACCCTGTCCGAATACCACCGGTTATAATCACTTTTACGAAACATTCACCTTATTACTTTCCGGTTCTCAAATTTTTTGTCATCAGATAAGTTTTTGATTTTTTTAAAATCCTCAAATGCTGGTGAGAACAATTCCATGAGTTTTACGAGCTGAATAACCACAATATTCGATAGGTTTACAACCATTCCCGACGGCACATGGACAGTCCACGACGGCACTGGCACTGCCCGGCGACGTCGGCGGCACATCGACGGCATTGCAACCGAACCAATCATCTTCAAATGCAAGCGATGCAAATGATTGATTCAATGGTCAAAGGATCGGGGACTTAGAAAAATGTTGGCTTTTTATGAATTGGTGAGGTCCCGTCGGGAATTTTTTTTGATTTAGTGATGGAATTTGTTAAGAAAAAATGCTGCTTTTTGTTAGCATTTTTCCCAAAAAAACCACATTCATTGCCCTTTTGTATTGATTTAAAGCAATTTGAATATTTTCTTGGTGAAAAAAGGTCATCGAAAAGCGTCATAAACAATGGAAATGCACATACCTTAGGTGAATATAAAATGTAAACATTTTAAACAATTGTCGCCGAGGCTTAACTGATTTCTTTTATTGGTTCACACATTTATTTATCGTCGTCACATTTGATCGAGAAATTTGAAGTTTTTAACGCATTTTGATTTGGTCAAAATTTGTGGATTTTTTTATTCATAAAATTGTATGAAAATATGTTATTTGAATAAAAATTGAGAATTTAAAGCGATTTTTGAATCGGTGAAATTTTTGAAAATTAAGAAAAACGACTTTTTAAGTAACACTAAAGCCGGATTCCCGCCCCGACATGCCGTCCCGAAGAATCCCGACTTAAATGTGGATTTTTAAAATTTTGAGATCACAACCCTGATTTTAATCCATTATTTAATATTTGTGGAAATTTTAACCATTATTAAAAAGTTAAATTTATTTTATTTTTTATTTGAAAGCTGGATTTGGACAAATCGCGTTTGGTGTTGGAAATGTATTTGGTAAAGCTAATGTATAAAAATGAGCCGATTATGAGATTGAATAAAATTGATTTTAATAATAATTTGCATATGACAATTTGCACTTTTTACACGCATTAGCCTCACTCGCCCGCCGCTGTTTGGAGTAACGAGAAGCATAGCCATTCATTGCATGCCATTCTACAATTGAATAATTCCCCCAATTCAATCCTTCAATTTGTCTATTTTCCATTTGCTTATTCGACAAGTCGATATCCCCCCCCCCCATTTAACGAAGCGGCTATAGTCGAAGTGATTTAATAAGTTTCAAAAAAGTTTTAATGTAAAATTGACCAAATTTGGGCTTTTTTGTGGTTTTTTGATTTTAGTTTTACAAATAGCTTCTTTGCATATAAAGCTTTCCAATGGTATAAGGCTTAACTGATTTAGTGCAGTGTGAATAAAGTTATAATGTCTCAATTCGATGGACTGACCCCCACTGCCCATTTAATCCTTCAATTTTGTCCATTCCATTCCATTTTATTTCATTATTATTTTTGGAATATCCCCATCTACTTTTAAAGGCAATGCCTGAACTGTTCGATTATCGGAATTAAAATGATTATATTTTAGAAAAATTTGACAAGCCTTCAAATTCAGAGATTATTTTAGATTATTTTACGGCAAAGTCAACGACAAAAAGCAATGCACCCGAAAGAAGCCGCCATTGTTCTGCTGCTGCTCGTTTTGGCATTGTGCCGTTGTTGTGTCGGTTGGCGGCCTGGAAGAAAGTCCAGCAATGACAAACCGGGATCAAGATCAATGGGCTTTACATTGCCTCCAGAGGTTGTAAAATCTCTAGGATATATGTAGAATGAATCAAAAATCGGGACCGGGATTACAGTTTTTAAAAAATTAGGACCGAGACCGGGATTTCGGTTTTTTAAAAAATTAGGACCGAGACCGGGATTACGGTTTTCCAATCGGAACCGCGATTACAGTTTTTCAAAAATCGGGATCGGAATTACGGTTTTTAATCGGTGGGATTACGGTTTTCAAAATCGGGACCGGGATTACAGTTTAAAAAAAAATTAGGACCGAGACCGGGATTACGGATTTTAAACATCGGGACCGGGATTACAGTTTTTCAAAAATCGGGATCGGGATTCCAAAAACTGGGATAATCCCGACCAATCCTGGCCGGGATCCCGGTGCCGGCCAACTCTTATTACGACGGCAAGCTTTACACATTTATAATGTCATATTGTCTGAGTTTGGAAATAGTGATCAAAAAATTTGCAGCCTCTAAAATATATTCAACAATTGCAGCAGCAAACAATGCCGTTCATACAGCAGCCGCCTTTGGACGACGACAGCGCATTGGCACGCGCTCGAAACGCCAACAACCAACCCACTTTCATTCCCGAGGACTTTGCAAACCAGAATTGTGCTTTAAACAGCAACGACTTCCCTTTAATTCCCGAGGACTTTGGAATGGCGTCGTCTGCTGGTCCGTCGAGGCCAATTGCACGCGGTCCAGACAGAACGAATAGTTTAACCAATAACTTCAACATAACGCCGAATGTCTCTCAGAATCCCATCATTGGGAGAATTAACGCCGCAAGTGCATTCCGACGCATTAACGGTGGTTTAAAAAACAATAAAACAAAAAATCCATTAAAAAAGGCCTTCCCGGGGGGTTTAACCGCGTCTCATACATATGCACCACCTAAAAAAATGCTTTATATACTTCCGAAAATTTTATCATTCATTTTTGAACTTTTAGTGCCTATTTTTGGCATTTTTTGCGAAAAAATAATCTCCAGACACTTTGAAATGTATTTATGGCAAATTGTGCGCAAACCGAATTTTAGTGACTATTTTGCCACTTTTTGACCCATTTCGTGGTTTTAGTGCCTGAAATCATAATACCTCTACTTATGAGTAGGGTTGTCGGTTTACAGAAATTTTTTTGAAACCAAATCAAAATTTCTCAGGTTTTCGGGCTCGGTTCAAACCAACAGTTAAATCTTTGTCATGAACAGTTAAATCTTTGTCATGAACAGTTAAATCTTTGTCATGAATATGCGCGCTTAAATCAGTTTACAATTAAAAATTTACATTAAAATGATAAAATTTGTTCATATTATTATATTTTATATTGCCGTTAAATGCTTTTAGGCCGCACTTCCTCTTCGTCCACATTCGGCGCTTTCAATTCGAACACATCCACGAAGGTGTCGGGATCAAATGAATTGAAAACTCGAAAGTTCTTACCAGGAGACTATGACCCCTAAGGGGATGCCGTAAGCACCAAACATTTGCATAGGCACGGCAGGGCCAAACAGCACGGCACGGCAAGGAGGGAAGTGGATCGGCTTTTTTTAACTAACGCTTTTTTTGGGTTCGTTATCATTGAGAAATTTTAAAAATTAAATCTGTTAAATTTTAACAAATTTTCTTCATTTTGTTTTCCTTTCTTGTCTCTCACTAATGTTTCTTTTTTCTCTTGACATTGGCATAAATTCTGGCAAATTATTGTAAAATCGCTTGTTTTCTGTGCTGTGGCATTTTGGGGCTTGGCCTGCGGGCACAGCAGGGGAGGGGTGGGTTAAAGGAAAATGTTTTCGAAATATTTTTTTTTCGATTTTCGAAATTTTAAAATGCGTTTGTGCATCGAGGGGGTGATGTGGCATTTTCGGAGTACGGTGGCATCAATGTGACCGTAATGAAGTGATCTGACCCGTTCCGTGACCGAAGGTCGGTCCGGTCCGGTCTGATCAGCCGATCACTTTTGGATGACGTCAAAAAATGCGTTTATCAATGTTCTGATTGTCATCATTGTGGCATTGTGCGGGATGAGAACAAATTCAGCGAAAACCCATCTGGATTACCGCTGTATGTTAAACATAGTTCTTTCTATATACAAAAAGAAGCGACAAATTTCAAAAAAAAGAAATTTGGTAAAATAAAAATAAATCCAAAAAAGAAATTTGAGTCGCCACAAAAGGTTTTTTAAAACAAAAAATGAGAAATCCGGTCCACAATTTCTAAGTTTTTTTTAACCAAACGACGTTAATAGTAAAGTTGGTAAAATCCTAGAATACGTGTACCTCGTGAAATACATGTAAACAAACATTTAAAATTTGTTTTTTATTATATTTATTTTAAAATAGGTACTAGGTATATCTTATTAGCAGTTTTTTATAAATTTAAAACATTTATTTATTTAATTAGACAACTCTAACTGATAAGTCAGTCAATTTTTTCATTCTCAAACATGAATATATTTGTACGTACTCATTTTGTGGCTCATATTCGTACATGAAATGTGCGGATAAAGTCGGGCGATCGGGAGACGACATGCTCAAATTCGGCTTGTGAATTGCTGTCCCCGTCCAGGTCGGCCTCCTCGATGACCCGATCAACAATGAACTCCAGCTCATCCCGCTCGTGGTTCATCTCCTTCTTCGTGATGGCCACAATCATTGCGCGCAAATCGTCACGGCCCAGGAAACCGTCCTCATCAAAATCTGACAAAAAGTGCCATTGACGACCATTTATTTTCTAGAATTGTTTGGGGAATCAAAAGCTGACCTCTGTTTTGACCAAATTCAAATCCCGAAACCTCGCATTCGAACATTGGTGAACAAAAATTTAAAAGTTTTCAAAAAAATCAATTTTGATCTCAAAATCAAAAGCCATAAGAACACACTTTCCTAAGACTTTCCAAAAAATTTAAAATTTTGACAAAAAATGGCCCAAAAGGGGGGGGGGGGACAACACAAATGTTCACTTGCCATAAATTTGGAACGCATATTTCAGCTTCAGTTGCAAGGGTGCCATTTCGCTGAACACAGAAAACATGTCCAGAAAGTCGTCGAAGCTCAGATTGCCCTGACGATCATCTGAGAACACCTTGAAAAAGTGGGGGCATTTTACTCTGATCAGTTTCAATGTTTTGACCTGACATATTCGCTCACGAAACGGATTCTCGCGCAGTTCCGGCATCTGACTGATCAGCTCCAGGCTCAGCTTGACCTACAGTAACTCAAAGACACAAAACCTCCTCAGATCACACAGTAACCAACCAAATGTTGACATCTGGTCATACATATGGGAGATCAGACAGACCGGGCCCGGAATGTTCCGGTCCGGTTGTCCTGATCCGGGTGATTTTAAAAAACTTGGACTACCCGGATCTTGATCTGGACCGGGTTGGGTCTAATTCAGCTAAAAAATACGAGTACCCAGGCACGAATTTGACCCGGTCCGGGTCTGATAGAGCTGAGAAAATCCGGGGACCCGTGTCCGGATTTTTCAAAATCCCGATCTCTAATACGCAAAGGTCCTTTCATCTATTCGACTGGTAACTCTGATCAGATCCAAAATCTTCTATCCTTCCCTGATCAAACAAAATTTCCCACATGCGACTGTACTTTTGAGTACCGTCTGCGCTTGTCCGCCATGCATGTTGGTGGGCACCAGTGTTGGGTCCAGCTGATGGTAGCGTTTGTACAGACGCAAAATGTCCTTCCGCGTGAAGAAGGTGCAGTCCTGTAGTAGTGGTGGTGGTGGTGTGCGTACCGTACCCAACAAATACCGTAATGTAAACAAGAAAAAATTTCGAACTCCTGGATGCATTAATACAAAAAGTGCGAGTCCATTCAATTTCCATCAGATTTAACGACAGTGTACTAATGCATTTTTATCCTTCTACAGTATCAGCGCTTCTACATACAGTACCTGATATTCGTCCAATTGCTGCGGGCTGAACGGTGCGCGACCCTTCCACAAATGGAGCTCGCCAATTTTGCTTCCCGTTGTGCCCATGGCGCCAAAATGCCAACAAATTTTACTGTGGCCGCAAAACGTACGGAAAATGAGAATGGTCGGTATTATAATATTTTCGTTGCTCTCAAAGAATTAAAAAACACCAATAAAGAAGCAAAAAAGTTTCTTTAAATTTCCCCAATTTTTTCGGAAAACGCTTCAAAAAAAATCCCGGTCCCGTGTATGTATGGGCCTGGTTTGCAGACCCATTTTCCTTTTGGGCACATAAAAATGGGGGGAAAAGTGTCCATCGTCCCCCCCATTTTTCGGTGCCGAACAGAAGCGCTGAATTGGGAAAATTTATCTGCAACTTCTGAAACCGAATAAAAGAGTCCCTTCATTTTATGAATAATTAAAATTTAATAATTTTAATCAAATTGATTTGTGTAGGCGGCGCCTTGCAAACATTTTAAAGGGTGGACAAAAAGTGGACGGACGGTGGACGACTGACTCTGATGGGAGGTGACCGGCCGATGGGCGGGCGATCTGGCGTCGCTGCGTCATCAAAGAATATTGATCAAAAATGAAACAACTGACGACGACGACGAAGTGATCGGAGTTTTATGTGAAAAGCAGCGAAATTCATTTATATAATTAATAAAAATCATTTTTACCTTTTTTCGCCTTAATTAACCCCTAAAAAGCATCAGGGCGCCGCTGCGTGCAGCTTTCGATTGACGAGGAATTTCGAAGTTAAAATTGAAAGATTCACAGAATGTATTTTTTAAATAATTCATTGACAATTAATGTTTTGTATTCGGCATAATAATTTTTAGAGTTTAATATAAGAAAAGAGAGAGAAATAAATTAAAAGACATTTCTTTAAAATATTAAGCCCCTCTCAAATAAAAAATTGGGCAACATTTTGCAGTTTTTTGGACTAATTTTCTTAACTTCAAAAATATTTGATTTTTTAGGAAAAAAGTAATGTTCTTAGCCCCAAAAAATCAATTGCTTGCCAATTTTGATGGCCCATAAATGTTGGCATTTTTTGAGCTGGCAGCCGGTGGTTTTGTCGATCATTAGCACGCACATCCGGATTCCGGATACAATGGGCCGCCACATTTTTATGAATAAAAACAAAAATTAATTTAATAATAATAAGCCAATCAATCAATACACGCATTAGCCTCGCCCGCCCGCCGCTGTTTGGAGTAACGATATAAAAACGGAGTGAAGCAAAGCCATTTCATGCCATTCATTCAACAAATTGAATAAGCCCCCCCCCCAATTAAATCCTTCAAATTTGTCCATTTTCATTTAATAAATTTTGAAAAAAACAATTTTGGCCTCATCTCCCAACAAAAAGCAATGCACCCGAAAGAAGCCGTCATTGTTCTGCTGCTCGTTTTGGCATTGTGCCGTTGTTGTGTCGGCGGACCCAAGACAGAATCACCATCATCATCGGCAGGTTCTGCTACCCAGGAGCATGATTATATAAAGGTTTGGACCCGGGTTCGGCTCCGGAAAGCTGAAAACCCCCGGGTACGCGCCCGGGCCGGCCCATGTCAGTAGACCCGGGGTTTCCGGGTAAAAACACCCCCCCCCCCCCTAAAGATGGCGTCACCGAGCAATAAAATGCAATTTTTGTGGATCTTACTTGACCAGATTTCAAATTTTAGTGACAAATTGCCAACATTTGAATTCTGATTGCAAATCTCTTAACAAACATTTTTAACAAACAAAACAACCATGAAAATGTGAGAATTTTCTATTTTTTCAGGCGCAAACATTTTTTAGAAAAAACCGGGGGCCGGCTTTTTCAAAACTCCGATCTCCAACCTGTAATCAATCATAACAAATTGCAGATCGCTAATACGATGAAACAAATTGCAAGGAGCGTGCAGCGGGAACCAGTCAACAACCGCACGTTGGCCAAGCACGGCAATCGCGGTTACTTGGGTTTGCCGGGTCTTACAAAGGCCGAGGTAAAGCGCCCGTCTGGGAGGGTTACCGTATACACAAAAAAGGAGCAGCCGCAACAGGACGGCGCATCCAGTTCAAAATCATCCAAAAAGCCATCGGGATCAAAAGCAAGCTGCTGGAATTGTTTTGATAAAAAAACTGAATGACAGGAGCGGATTCTGATCAAAAAATGTTTTTTTCGGATTTTTTGATCGTCATCATTGTATGTAGGATTTTTTGACAATTCTCTTTTGGTTTATTTACGTAAATTGTTTTCGGGTTTTTGATCGTTATCAATCTGTGTGATTTTGCATAAATTCTGTCAATATACACTTGGTCACACTGTTCGGTGCGTCATTGAAAACATGTTTTAAAAATTATTTCAAAAAAAAACTCAGATTTCCTCTAAATTTTTTTATATTAAAAAAAGTGAAATTTTCGACTGCTAACCCCAGAATTGCCATCTGTACTAGAGACCGGTCGAGACGAGATCTCGTCTCGAAATCTCGAAAAATCTCGACGAGATTCTCGAGAAATCTCGTCTCGAATAAAACTGAATTTTCGAGATTTTGCGAGATACGAGATTTTTTCGAGAATCTCGTCTCGAGTCTCGCTCGAAAGAAGCTCGAGATTCTCGATCTCGACTCCAAAATTTTTCATGAAAACAGTGCTTTTCTTAACAAAGATTGCCAATTTTTGTAAAAAATTCCCCCGGCGCGCCGGACATACTCCATTTTGGCTGCAAATCTCTTAACAAATTGAGTTAAAAATTCAAAATGTTCTCGGGGGCGCCTATCGGCACCGCCGACCCCCACCCTCCCTAAAAGTAAAGCAGAATCTCAAAAAAAGAATGATGATGACAATAACATCGAAGGTCAAGAAGATCAACAATATGTGTTGCCGGAAAATTAAAATTTTTAGTGTTTGATAAAAGAAAAATTTTTCCTTGAAAAGTCCCGGTTGGTCCCGGAACCGGTCCCGGTTGAAAATGTTGGTCCCGGTCCCGGTTTTTCTGGTCCCGGCAAGTCCCGGTCCCGGTTTTTCCCAAAAGTCCCGGTCCCGTCCAACCCTACTTTGAACACATGCTAACACTTATATTTCGTTACCAAATTTTGCAGACATGCTTCTACTGATCCTTTCTTACCCTTACAAAATTTGGTGGAGTTTCTGAGAATTAAAAAAAAATTAATTTTTATCAAAAATCTCGAATCTCGACTGTTCCGGCTCGAGATTTTTCGAGATCCGAGATTTTTCGAGAATCTCGTCTCGACATCTCGTCTCGACTAAAAATGAGCTTCACGAGATTTTTCGAGATCCAGATTTTTTCGAGAATCTCGTCTCGACTAAAAATGAGCTTCACGAGATTTTTCGAGATCCAGATTTTTTCGAGAATCTCGTCTCGACTAAAAATGAGCTTCACGAGATTTTTCGAGATCCAAGATTTTTTCGAGAATCTCGTCTCGAGTCTCTCTCGAAGCTCAAGTCCGGTCTCTAATCTGTACTATTTATTAGAAATCTGCTGATTTTAAGAAGCAGAATCTAACAAAAAAATTAAAAATGTACTGATTTGTCAGAAATGTACTGATTTCAGCTCCGCGTACTGATTTTGTACGAAGTTTCAGTATATACACATAAATAGAGCCGAGATTTATATTGACTAAAAAACGCTAAATATTGACTTAAAATATTGACCAAAAAAACCCAAAATATTGACCAAAACCCCCAAAAGTGCCAAAATATTGATTAAAAATGTGCAAAAACTGATCAAATCCAGTCAAATTTTGCGTAAAAACCTTCAAAATTCGTCATTTTTTATTAATTTTTCTCTCAATAAAAAATGTACTATTTTTCATTTGTTTTTGAAAATTTTATGAAAAATATCAAATAAAAAAATTTTAAGATCTTTGGGGGTGGATTTTTGGTCAGAGAAAAAAGTCATTTTTTAGGGGTGCATTTTTGGTTTGAAATTTTTTTGATTTTTGAGGGTACATTTTTCGTTTTTATTGCATTTTTCTTAACAAATTTTCGGAAAAAGTGCTTGAAATATTGAATTTCTTTCAAAAGTTTCGGAGAAAAGACCTAAAAATTGGATTTTTCTCAAGAAAAATGCCAAAAATATGGATTTATTACGGAAAAATGGCGAAATATTGATTTATTCTCAAAAATGCCAAAATATTGATTTATATGGACTAAAAAGTCGCTCTAATTCTAAAATTTTTCAAAATGAATGCTATTTCCGGGCTTCTCTCGTGATTCCCTATTCGCAAAAAAAACATGTTAAAACTTGAAAATCTCGGCTCTACACATAAAATAAAGATTTACGGACACGGACGTTTCAGTGCCGCCGTTTCAGTGCTGCCATTTCAGTGCCGCCATTTCAGTGCGGCGCCGTTTCAGTGCCGCCCGTTTCAGTGCCCATTTCAGTGCCAGTTACAAATGCGACATTTCAGTGCCAACATTAAAAAACTACAAAATTAAAGCTGTAAATGGCGAAATTCTTCGAATTTAATTCTTTTTCCCATTCAAATGTTCTTTTTTTTTATACTTACAGCCAGGGAGCAGGTCGTTTGGGCCCCGGGTACTAAAAATACATATCGTTTTCACATCCTATTTTTTTACATCAATTACTGGTCCACTATTTTTTGCCTAAGCTTAAGCTCAGGCTAGCTAGGCCTAAGCCTAAGCCTAACGAACCCTAAGAGGGTGGCTTAGGCCTAAGCTTAATGAACCCCTAAGCCTTGCAATTTTCAGATTGCACTTGAACTATTATTTTGCGAGGAATTTTCCACAATTACCAAACGAACCCTTAAATGTCCTGCAAATTTTCAGATGTTGTCTTTGATAGTTTTTTTGTTATGTATTGTTTCTTTGAAAAACATTTTTTAATAAAAATTGCTCGGTTGATTATGCAAAAAAAGTGGGGGCCAAACGTACCCGGGGCCCAAACGTGGGGGCCTAAAACACGGAATACGGAATGCTCAATGCGGAATAGAACGGACGACATCCCTGCTCTACACCCCTTTTCCTTCCTGAGAATAAATTTGTTACAAAATGGGAAATCCTTTCAATTTTGTAGTTTTTTTTAATGTTGGCACTGAAATATCGCATTTGTAACTGGCACTGAAATGGCGGCACTGAAACGGGCTGCACTGAAACGGCCAATCGATGGGAAGCTCTTCCTGGCACGGCACCTCTGGGGTTAGCAGTCGAAATATTTCACTTTTTTTTAAATATAAAAAAAATTCTAGAGAAAATCTGTTTTTTTTAAATAATTTTAAAACATGTTTTCAGTGACGAAGTGATCAGTGACGAAACGAACAGTGACCAAGTATATTGACAGAATTTATGCAAATCACACACATTGATAACGATCAAAAACCCGAAAAAAAAAAACATAAAAAATCAGAAGAGAATTGTCAAAAAAATCCTACAACGATGATGATCAAAAAAATCGCAAAACATTTTTTGATCAGAATCCGGTCCCTAGAACATCCCTCACTCATTCTTTTACGTCAAACATCTTCCAGCACCATGTGCATGTTCCCGATGAGTCCTTTTGCTCCACTTTTATGGCTTTGCGAGTCTTCCCAGACGCAAACCTAACGGTTGCACTTTCAAGACCCGGCAAACACGAGTAACCATTGCCATCAATGGGCAAGTTTTTGTTGTTGCCTGGCTGCTGCTGCTGCTGCTTGTTCTTTTCCATTTGTTTGTACGTTTTGGCGAGCTGCAATTTGTTGTGATTGACTTACAGTTTGGAGATCGGAGTTTTGAATAAGCCGGCCCCGGGTGAGTTGGGGTACCCGGTCTGACTTTTTGCAGCTCAGTAAAGCCGGCCCAGGGGTCCAAAAATCCGGGTAGCCCGGAAAACCCCCGGGTTTTCTGACACCCGAGCCCGGGTTTTTTTCTGAAAAATTTTTGTCGCTGAAAACAGAAAATTCCAACATTTTCTTGGTGTTTAATTTTGAGTGAATTTTGTTAAACATTTTTTGTTAAAAAAGAGATTTGCAATCATTGGCAATCTGTCACTAAAATTTCAAATCGGGTCAATAAAATCCACTAAAAATTGGATTTTACTGCTCGGTAACGCCATCTTTAGGGGGGGGGGGTGTTTTTACCCGGAAAATAGAAACTTTACAACCTGTGGATTAAAAGACGCAGAGCCCGTCGATGATGATGTTCCCTTGCCTTTGTTGGGCTTCGGTCCACCAACACAACAACGGCACAATGCCAAAACGAGCAGCAGAACAATGACGGCTTCTTTCGGGTGCATTGCTTTTTGTTGGGAGATGGGGCCAAAGGATTGGTTTTTTCAAAATTGATTGATTTTTTGTGCTAAGAACATTACTTTTTTCCTAAAAAATCAAATATTTTGACGATATTTGTGAAAATATTAAAAAACTGCAAAATTAGGCTTAAATGGCGAAATTCTTCGAATTTAATTTTTTTCCGCTTCAAATTTCTTTATTTAAAAATTTTGGGGCCCCTCAAAAATACATATTTTTCAATCCTATAAAATTACGGTACATTTTTTGCGAACTTAAGCTCAGGCTAGCTATGACGAAGCCAAAACAAAAAATTTGGTCAATGAATTTAATTTTAAAAATTGCATTTGGAACTTTAATTTTCGAGAATTTTTCCAAAACAATTACCAAAAACATCTTAAATTCCTGCAAATTAAATCAGAGTTGCCCTTGATGCTTTTTAGGGGTTAAATTAAATTTTTTTTAAAAAATTTTTTAAAAAATTTGGGTTTGCTTATGAAAAAAAAACATAAACTCCCGTGCCCAAACGGGGGGTTTAAAAAACAAATCAATTTGGGGTTTAAAAAATTTTAATTATTTCCTAAAAAATTTACAAAATGGGAAATCCTTTCAATTTTGTAGTTTTTTTTAATGTTGGCACTGAAATATCGCATTTGTAACTGGCACTGAAATGGCGGCACTGAAACGGGCTGCACTGAAACGGCGCCGCACTGAAATGGCGGCACTGAAATGGCAGCACTGAAACGGCGGCACTGAAACGGCGGCACTGAAACGTACCGCACCGAAGATTTACTATATTTAAAACATGCATTTTTTTTAAATGTACTGATTTTTGACCTGATTTTGTAAACACCTCTGCTTACACCAAACAGCGCGGCCGCAGTCCGCATCCATTTTTTTAGAGCAAGGATTATAGAGATTCTCGATTGAAATCTCAATCGGTCCTCAAGGCCGGGCTCTAATTTCTTTATTCTCCAAAAAGTGGATCCGGCGGGGGCGGGGAGCGGGAGAGATAATGACGATATTTTAACCCAAAAATCCACTGAAAATGGGAGAAATCGCTCTTTGACTCTATGATGCCCGACTTTCCCTCAAAGAGTTACATAAAAGCCTGGCCGAAGAATGCATGTCGACGACATCCCTCACTACAGAGAATTTTGTGACCTACTTATGTCTGATCAGTGATCACAGTTTTTAGCATGAAATGTATGTATGTATACTGAAACTCCGTACAAAATCAGTACGCCGAGCTGAAGTCAGTACATTTCTGACAAATCAGAGTAAAGAATAGGCAAAATGGTAACCCCGGGTGGGACTCGAACCCACGTCCTGCATCGCGCGTGTGATCCTTCCGATTTTGTCATTTATTCATTTTTCAATTCTGCTGGTTGACTCTTGTCTACAAAATTCATTCTCAGGCTAATTTTCGAAAAGTTTTGCAAATTAAAGTAAATTTTGCCCAAAAATATTTATGTTAATCTTTTTCAAAAATGATTAAATGTTGTAGTCCAATCCCCAGCTTTTGTATTCTTTAGCCTAGGATCGCTGAGCTGTGTTCGTTCTTCTTCTTCAAAATAATTTTCTACCGGAAAATTACAATTTTTAGCGACATTCAAAAGCCGTTTTAATTTTTAAAAACAAAAATGCCACAAACAAATTGCGCCATAATTTTTAAAATTGCTCCAAATTTTTCCCAACGAACGATCTGTGCCACACAACAAACAAAATCACCAATCGATCAGAAATCCATGGCATTGCTTCAACAACCATTTATTGATTGATTGATCATTCGCTTTCTTCTTCTGATCAGAGTATATCGTAATCATTTTTGTACCATAACTCTTTCTTGTGTGATCAGTGTTTTACGATAAAAATTTAAGTGTTTTTTTAAATATTTTTTGGGGGCGGTGGAGACATTTTTAGCCAATAATTGCGTATAATTATTAGAACAAATTATTATTAAATACTTATTATTAGAGATAGGATTCGTGAAATATTGACCAAAACCCCGAAAAAACCCTGAAAATCCCAGCTCTAGTCATTACCCGCCTCAATGTCTACGGTAAAGCGCCGATCATCGGTGATCAATTTCACAATATTTTGCCAGGGAATTTATACAAATGCCAACAAAATTAAAGACAATTAGCGACAGAAAAAAAGAGGGGGAAAAAGGCGCAATAAATAAATTTTTAATAATAAAAACAGTTTACTTATTTATTAGCTAGAGAACATTTTTTTTAATGATCAAAAAAGCCAAAAACATTTTTTGATTGATCAGAATCCGGTCCCCAGGGTGTTGTAGGTTCCTCCCTTCTGCCTCATTCAGTTTCTCATCCCAGTCGTATCCATAGTTTTTTGGACTAATTTTCTTAACAAATATCGTCAAAAATATTTGATTTTTTAGGAAAAAAAGTAATATTCTTAGCCCCAAAAAATCAATTGCTTGCCAATTTTGATGGCCCATAAATGTTGGCATTTTTCGAGCAGGCAGCCGCTGGTTTTGTCGATCATTAGCACGCACATCCGGATACAATGGAGCGCCATATTTTTATGAATAAAAACAAAATTCATTCAACAAAACCCAATTAAATCATTTCAATTTTGTCCATTTCATTTAATAAATTTCGAAAAAACAATTTTGGCCCCATCTCCCAACAAAAAACAATGCACCCGAAAGAAGCCGTCATTGTTCTGCTGCTCGTTTTGGCAATGTGCCGTTGTTGTGTCGGAATGGATGGAAATAAGCCCAGCAAAGGCAAGGGAACATCATCATCGACAGGCTTTCAATTTCCTCGTGAGGTAAAGTCTGTCATCGAGCAATAAAATGCAATTTTTGGTGGATTTTACTTGACCCATTTGAAAAGTGACAGATTGCCAATGTTTTAAATATTTGCAAGCTTTATAAACTGAACAACCACAAAGTACAGCTCGCCAAAGCGTACAACGAAATTGCAAACAACAAGCAGCAGCAGCAGCCAGTCGACAACGACAAGTTGCCCACTCATGGCAATCCCGGTTATGCGGGTGTGCAAGGTGTTCAACGGGTAAGCTTCACGGACGCGTCAGGAAAGTCTGTCACATTCATAAAAGTGGAGCAGCAACAAGAAGGCGCATCGAGTTCGAAATCATCCAAAAAGTCATCGGGATCAAACCCAAAATGGATACGATTGGGATGAAAAACTGAATGAGGCAGAAGGGAGGAACCTACAACACCCTGGGGACCGGATTCTGATCAATCAAAAAATGTTTTTGGCTTTTTTGATCATTAAAAAAAATGTTCTCTAGCTAATAAATAAGTAAACTGTTTTTATTATTAAAAATTTATTTATTGCGCCTTTTTCCCCCTCTTTTTTTCTGTCGCTAATTGTCTTTAATTTTGTTGGCATTTGTATAAATTCCCTGGCAAAATATTGTGAAATTGATCACCGATGATCGGCGCTTTACCGTAGACATTGAGGCGGGTAATGACTAGAGCTGGGATTTTCAGGGTTTTTTCGGGGTTTTGGTCAATATTTCACGAATCCTATCTCTAATAATAAGTATTTAATAATAATTTGTTCTAATAATTATACGCAATTATTGGCTAAAAATGTCTCCACCGCCCCCAAAAAATATTTAAAAAAACACTTAAATTTTTATCGTAAAACACTGATCACACAAGAAAGAGTTATGGTACAAAAATGATTACGATATACTCTGATCAGAAGAAGAAAGCGAATGATCAATCAATCAATAAATGGTTGTTGAAGCAATGCCATGGATTTCTGATCGATTGGTGATTTTGTTTGTTGTGTGGCACAGATCGTTCGTTGGGAAAAATTTGGAGCAATTTTAAAAATTATGGCGCAATTTGTTTGTGGCATTTTTGTTTTTAAAAATTAAAACGGCTTTTGAATGTCGCTAAAAATTGTAATTTTCCGGAATTTTTAGAAAATTATTTTGAAAAAAGAAGAACGAACACAGCTCAGCGATCCTAGGCTAAAGAATACAAAAGCTGGGGATTGGACTACAACATTTAATCATTTTTGAAAAAGATTAACATAAATATTTTTGGGCAAAATTTACTTTAATTTGCAAAACTTTTCGAAAATTAGCCTGAGAATGAATTTTGTAGACAAGAGTCAACCAGCAGAATTGAAAAATGAATAAATGACAAAATCATAAGGATTTTTTGTGATTTTGGGGCGGCAATATGTTGTTCTTTCTATTAGAGCCCGGCGGGAACGGGATTCCCGCGGGAAAAGTACGGGAATCCCGGTCCCGTTCCCGTCTTTTTTTGCCGGACGGGATTTTTAACGGGAACGGGAAAAAGACGGGAATCCCGCTCTCGTTCCCGTCCCGTTGTATTTTAAATTCCCGTTCCCGTTACCGGAAATTCTATTTTTAGTCTTTTTCCCGTCGTTAATTTTTTTTGGCGAAATGTTTTCAAAATTTAACCATTTTGGACCAATTTTCATCACAAAAACGCTTAAAAATTTCAAATTTTTTCTCCCTACGGCGCCTATCGGCGCCGTCGGATCCAGTTGCATTATCAAAATTTATCGCAAAGCTCGCACCAAAAAAATTCGAAAAAAAATTATTTGTTTCCGTTCCCGCCGGGATTCCCGTCAAGAATTGAACGGGAATAGTACGGGAACGGGAAAAACACGGGAATCCCGTTCCCGTTAAATTTGAAAACACCGTTCCCGTTTCCGGAATTTTTTTTTTACCGGGCTCTACTTTTTATCACGAATTTGCTAAATTAATTGATTGATTATTGATTGAGGGGGACATACTGTGTAAACGTGCTACAGAAGCATTAGCTACAGTATCATTCACATTTTTGGTGTAAGAGATTAGAGAGCTGGAGAAGAATGAGAAGGGCATATTGTGACGAAAACAAATTCTGTGGCACGAAAGTATAAACGGTGGTGACAGACCCCGGCCCGTGTCCGCCGATCTCTACTAAAAAGCATCAGGGCCGCTGCGTCGACCTTTCGATTTTCGTGGAATTTCGATTTTTTTTTTTTTTGGAATTTTTGAAAATTGAAAGATTCACAAAATGTTTTTTTTTAATTAATTCATTGACAATTAATGTTTTGTATGCGTTATAATAGTTTTTAGAGTCGTACAAAATGTTCTTATTTTACTAGGTTCGAAGAATTTTCATTTGATTTAAAATTCTAAATGAGAAAATTCGAAGCGAATTCATTTGTTAATATTTAAATATTAAGCCCCTCTAACTCGTTCGTGAGCGAGAATTCTGACATATCATTATTAGCCTAAAAAGGCAGTTAACTTTAGAGCCCGGATTTTTGAAAAACCCCGGATCAGGATCAGGATTTTAAAATCACCTGGATCTGGATTTAGCAGGATTAAAATGGTTTTCATGATATCCTGATCCTGGTGTTTCGACGAAAATACCAGGATTCCGGATCAGGAGTCCTGGAAAATCCTGTCCGGGCTCTTGTTAACTTACTTATTCGTAAGTGAAGATTCTGGATTTAAAACAAAAATGCATCAAATGCTCTAAGCTGGTACCTTTAAAATAAACCCGAAATTATTTTTGAGTGTTTATTCATTCCATTCGCCTAAAATGTTCACAAAATTTCATTTGCTTATATGGCACAATGTTGATATTCTCGAATATTTGATTTTTTAAGAAAAAAGTAATGTTCTTAGCACAAAAAATCAATCAATTTTGAGGGCCCATAAATGTTGGCACTTTTTGAGCTGGCAGCCGGTGGTTTTGTCGATCATTAGCACGCACATCCGGATAAAATGGGCCGCCATATTTTTATGAATAAAAACAAAAATTAATTTTTAATAATAATAAGCCAATCAATCAATACACGCATTAGCCTCCCCGGCCGCTGTTTGGAGTAACGATATAAAAACGGAGTGAAGCAAAGCCATTTCATGCCATTCATTCAACAAATTGAATAAGCCCCCCCCCCAAATTAAATAATTTCAAATTTGTCAATTTCATTAATTAATTTTGAAAAAACAATTTCGGCCCCATCTCCCAACAAAAAGCAATGCACCCGAAAGCCGTCGTTGTTCTGCTGCTCATTTTGGCATTGTGCCGTTGTTGTGTCGGCGGACCGAAGAAGTCCAGCAAAGGCAAGGGAACATCATCATCGACAGGCTTTTCATATCCTCCTGAGGTAAAGCCTCTATTTTCCGGATAAAACACACACCCCGCCCCCCCCCTAAAGATGACGTCACCGAACAATAAAATGCAGGCATGGCCACGGTTACCCGTAACCGCGGGTAAATAAGATTTTGAAGACGGGCGGTTACGGTTAAGGAAATTCATAACCGTGTCCATGCCTGATAAAATGCAATTTTTGGTGGATCTTCTTACTTGCCCGATTTAAAATTTTAGTGACAGATTGCCAACTTTTGAACTGTAAGTCAATCACAACAAATTGCAGGCCACTAATGCGTTGAAACGAGTTGAAAAGGCCAGGAAGAAGGAGCAGAAGAAACTCCAAAACCACAACTTGTTCACTTACGGCGGTCTCGGTTTCTTGGGTGTGCAAGGTGTTCAAAGTGTCCAAACCGATGAATCGAATGTGATGAAGCTTATACCCAAAAAAGTGAGTCAGCCGCAGCCGCAACAGGACGGCGCATCCAGTTCGAAATCATCCACAAATCAATCGGGATCAACCCCAAAGTGCTGGAAATTTTTTTGAAATGGAATGACGGGAGAGGAAGGGCCTCTGGGGACCGGATTCTGATCAAAAATATTTTCGGATTTTTTGATCGTCATCATTATATGTAGGAGTTTTTGACAATTCTTTCTGGTTTATTTATGTAAATTGTTTTCGGGTTTTTGATCCTTATCAATGTGAGATTTTTTCAAAATTTTCACTGGCTTATACATCTAAACTGTGCTTCAACATTAAAAATTTATTTATCGCATATTTTTTCTCTCTTTCTGTCGCTAATTGTCTTTTATTTTGTTGACATTAGAATAAATTCCTGGCAAAATGTTGTGAAATCGATCTCGCTTGAGGCGAATGATAACAATTAGAGAACGGACTTGAAGACCGATCGAGATTACGATCGAGAATCTCGAAGATTCGAAAAATTTGTTCGATCGAGAATCCCGTAAAATCTCGTATCTCAAAAAATCTCACGAGATTTTTTGAGATTTTCAATTTTTTTTTTTATTTTGAATTTCCAAAGTGAATTTAATTCAATATTGCAAATCTTATTGTCGGTGCTGGACAGGAAGAAAACAACAAGATTCTCCACAAAATCAAAGTTCAAATCATTAGTGAAATTTTTAACGAAATCATCCGATATTCGAAATACCGTATATACTCTTGTAATTCCACCAGCGACATTATTTTTCACCTCCTCAGAAAGGGCGACATTATTAGAGGTGGTGTGGCATTATTAGAGGTGGCGACATTATTTTTCAAATTGTTTGGCGATATGTTCATCTATCACGAAAATTTTTCTTCATTTCAAAAGGGACCCTTTTGTTTAAAACTCAAAAATGCACCCCTAAAAATCGACTTTTAGCCCCTCACCCGGAAAAAAATTCTTGGGCACATCCTTGGAAAATGAAAATGGTAGGTATTATAATATTTCGCTGCTCTCAAAAAAATATTGTATAATTTGTTCATTAAATTCCCCAAATTTTTTCAGAATACGCAATCAAAAAATGCTCGACAGAATTCGGTGCACATTTAGTTAGGGCTGTATGTAGAGTTGGCCGGGATCGGGATTTGTGATCATGAAGCAGACTCTCCTTAAGCCTATATGGCATTTTTCCCGATCTCATTGTGAAATTTGTTGTCCTTGGATTTCGCCAATAAGATAGAAAAATTCTTTTTTTAAATCAAAAATGCAAAAAATTCCATTGAAAAAATTTTTGGATTTTCGGGTTTCGGGATTTTTGGGTTTTCGGATTTCGGATTTTAAATCGTTTCGGATTTTTGGGGTTTCGGAAATTTCGGGTTTCGGATTTTATTTTCCGATTTTGCCTAGCCCTGCTAAATATTAGTGCTGCACGAGAGTCTCGGTCTCGAGTCTCGACTCGAGAAATTCTCGGGTTTTTTGGGTCTCGGTCTCGAGTCTCGGGTACTTGGTCTCGAAAATCGAGACTTTTTTTTTACTGGTAAAGATGGCATTTTTGGTGAGAATTCATTACAGAACTGAGCCTGAAAAATCGATAAACCATTAGAAATCGTTCATTTAATATCTTTTGCACGCTATAACATGCGACAGTCGTTGGCTCAGTGGTTGAACTCTGTCTCATAGTTTATTTATCGTAGGTTCTATTCTCCCCTACTGCGAACCGATTTTATTTTTTTATTTAATGAATTGTTCTTTTTTATTGATTCTTATTTGTTATTAGTCAAAACCAAAAAAAATCACTCAGAAAACCTTATGAAATGGTCTGTTTTTTTGCAAATTTTAGTTGGGTTATTTCGCCAATTCAATTTACGTTCTAAAAAAAGGATGCAATCAACCACTAGTGATCATTTAGGCACATTTTCCTAACTGGATTCATCACTAAACTCTTTTTTTCCCCGGCGGCGCTTTTCGGCACCACCGGGCGGACCCCTCCTATTCCTAAAAAGCTTCAAAAAATACCGCATCTTTAAAATTTTGGTTGCAAATTTCTTAACAAATTGAGTGAAAAATTCAAAATTTTCTCCGGCGGCGCCTATCGGCACCGCCGACCCCACCACCCCCCCCCCCTAAAAGTGTTTGTAAAAAAACCGTATTTTGAAAATTCCTTAACGAAATAGCAGTAAAAACGGAAAATGCACCCTTAAAAATCGACATTGAAAATTTGTGGAACTTAAAATCAAACTTTTTTTAGTGAATTTCAAAAAAAATTCGAAATTCTCGAGTCTCGACTCGAGAAATTTCTCGTTTGGGTCTCGGTCTCGAGTCTCGGGGTCATTTCTCGGTCTCGGTCTCGAGTCTCGGTAAATTTTGGGTCTCGTGCAGCACTACTAAATATGTACCCTTTTTCAATAAAAATATAAAATTTCTTAAATATTTTTCATTCCAAAAAAACTTGCACGATGCACACAGAATACACTTTAATCGTAAATACTGATCACACAAGAAAGGGTTGGTTACGGTACAAAAATTATTACGTTATACTCTGATCAGAAGAAGAAAGCAAATGATCAATCAATCAATAAATGGTGGTTGTTGAAGCAATGCCATGGAAAAACTGAGGTACGGCAATACAAAAAAAACTACGGTGTAAACGGGAAGGATACGGTAGTGACGAGCGTGGCAATACAATAAACTACGGTGTAAACGGGAAGGATGCGGTAGTGACGAGCGTGGCAATACAATAAACTACGGTGTAAACGGGAAGGATACGGTAGTGACGAGCGTGGCAATACAATAAACTACGGTGTAAACGGGAGGGATACGGTAGTGACGAGCGTGGCAATACAATAAACTACGGTGTAAACGGGAAGGATACGGTAGTGACGAGCGTGGCAATACAATAAACTACGGTGTAAACGGGAGGGATACGGTAGTGACGAGCGTTTTTTCCCCTTTTTATTGTCACTTACAAATTAGCAGGGATGGGATTTTTAGGGTTTTGTCTATTTTTCTGCAGCTTTGTTTTGGCGAGTTATGCACGAAAAACATGTTTTAGTCGAAAATGTAGTCGTTTTTAACGAGCCTATCCCAAGCCTAGGAAAAGCTATTTTGGGGTTTCGCGTCTAAAATAGGCTCTCAAGCCTATTTCGGGTATTTGAAGATTTTTGGAGCCTATTTTGGCATTTTTGGCGACTTTTTTGAACTTTTGTGCCTATTTTGAGCTTTTTTCAAAAAAATTTTAAGAAAAGTGAAATAAAATTCAAATTTTTTTTCTTGCAAAGATCAATAATTGTTTGAAAAATTTTCATAAAAAATTGATTTTTTGCCAGAATCTTTCATAGAATTTCGTGCTTTTTTAGGCGCCTTTTTACAATTTTTCTTGCCTAAAAGTAACAGCCCTACTGATTGATAATTTTCGCATGTAAAAAAAACGATTTTTTAATTTTTTTCGAGCCTATTTTTGCTTATGAGCTTGGGGTTTGGAGCCCTATTTTGGCACTGACCGGCCGATGGGCGGGCGATCTGGCGTCGCTGCGTCATCAAAGAATATTGATCAAAAATGAAACAACTGACGACGACGACGAAGTGATCGGAGTTTTATGTGAAAAGCAGCGAAATTCATTTAAATAATTAATAAAAATCATTTTTACCTTTTTTCGCCTTAATTAACCCCTAAAAAGCATCAGGACGCCGCTGCGTGCAGCTTTCGATTGACGAGGAATTTCGAAGTTAAAATTGAAAGATTCACAGAATGTATTTTTTAAATAATTCATTGACAATTAATGTTTTGTATTCGGCATAATAATTTTTAGAGTCGTACAAAATTCGTAGAATTTTCAATAAAATTTTGTTCCAAAATTTTAAATGAGAAAATTTCAAAGCGAGTTCATTCGTTAATATTTAAATTAAGCCCCTCCCAAGTAAAAAATTGGCAAAATTTTGCAGTTTTTTGGACAATTTATTTAACAAATATGGTGAAAAATATCTGATTTTTTTGGAAAAAAGTAATGTTTTTAGTAGAGATCGGAATTTAAATGACACGGGCAAGGGCTACGTGCAAGTAGAGTAGGGGTCACTCCCGTCCCGCCACTCCCGTCCCGCCACTCCCGTCCCGGCCACTCCCGTCCCGGCCACTCCCGTCCCGGGCCACTCCCGTCCCGGGCCACTCCCGTCCCGGGCCACTCCCGTCCCGGCCACTCCCGTCCCAAGTTCAAAAAAGTATTAGGGGGGCGTAGAAATCCGAATCTAACCTCCGTTTCGACCAATTCCGAACCCCGGACCCGAATTCAAACATTTTTTCAAAAATGCAAAATCTTCCAAAAACAAGTTCGGCCTAAAAATTATTCAAAAAGCATGAACTCGATCGTTACTTTCGTTTTCGTTGTAATTTTGGGCTTTTTAATTGATGTTGCAATTTGCAACATGTGAATTTTGAAAAAATTTGTCGCCATTAACTTTTGTAAGTTGTACACGCAGCCCTCATGTTAAAGTTTTTGTTGTTTTGCTTGGTTTTATTTCTTGATTTCTTTGTTGACGCTATAATCTATTTGGAAAAAATAGTATTAACTGAACATTGTCACTTTAAACCTAGACAAAGAAAAAAAAACTATTAAAATGGGTTAGAAGCTTAAAAAGATGAAAAATTCTAAAACCTATTCGAAATGTAATTCTAGTTTATAGATCCCGTTTTGCGGTTCAAAAAAATTGCTTGGGACGGGAGTGGCCCGGGACGGGAGTGGCCCGGGACGGGAGTGGCGGGACGGGACTGGCCGGGACGGGAGTGGCGGGACGGGACTGGCCGGGACGGGAGTGGCGGGACGGGAGTGGCCCGCTTCGGTGCAAGTATTCCCGACCTACACGGGCAAGTACACGGACAAGGGTTTTTTTGAATAAATTTTTCCACGGGTCAGATATTGAAATTCAAAGTATTTTCTCACTTAATAAAATGTTAAACATTTGTAAAAATTACTTCAATAAATTTATTAAAGACATTTTCAACAAATATAACAATTATTCTATGCAAATATTGAACATTTTGCCGATTTTTTTTTGTTGCAAAAAATGCATGTTTTCTTGAGAACTTCTGGGGGAGGGAGGGGTCGGCGGGGCCGATAGGCGCCGCGGGTAAATTTTTTGAAGATTTTAATGAATCTTTAAAAAATTTGTCCAATAAGTAAACACGGGTTACGTGCTACGAGCCCGTGTCCGATCTCTAGTTCTTAGCCAAAAATCAATTGAATTTAATTTTAATAATAATATGCCAATCAATCAATACACGCATTAGCCTCACCCACTTGCCGTTGTTTGGAGTAACGATATAAAAAGGGAGTGAAGCAAAGCCATTCCATTCCATTCATTCAACAAATTGAATAAGCCCCCCCCCCAATTAAATCATTTTAAATTTGTCCATTTCATTTAATTAATTTTGAAAAAAGAATTTCGGCCCCATCTCCCAACAAAAAGCAATGCACCCAAAAGAAGCCGTCGTTGTTCTGCTGCTCGTTTTGGCATTGTGCCGTTGATGTGTCGGCGGACCGAAGCCCAGAAAAGGCAAAGGAAAACCACCATTGGCAGGTTCTAGCAAACGCAAGGCAGAATCACCATCATCATCGGCAGGTTCTGCTAACCAGGAGCAACACAATTTTACCAAGGTTTGGATCCGGATTCGGACTCCGGAGAGCTGGAAAACCCCGGGTACGAACATTTTTTAGAAAAAACCCGGGCCCGGCTTTTTCAAAACTCCGATCTCCAAACTGTAATCATCACAACAAATTGCAGATCGGTAATACGATCAAACTAATTGAAAAGACCAAGACGCGGCACCCACCCGAAAACCACACATTGGAAACTCATGGCAATAAAGGATTTGAGGATATGGCGGGACTTGATAGTACAACCTTCAAGTCTGCGTTGTCTGGGAAGACTTACAAATCCATAAAAGTGGAGGAAAAGGACGCATCGGGATCATGCTCATGGTGCTGGAAGCATTTTAAAGTAAAAGAATGAGTGAGGAGTGTTCTGGGGAGCGGATTCTGATCAAAAAATGTTGTCGGATTTTTGATCTTCATCAGTGTAGGGTTTTTTGACAATTCTCTTCTGATTTTTTATGGTTGTTTTTGGATTTTTGATCGTTATCAATGTGTGTGATTTGCATAAGTTCTGTCAATATACACTTGGTCACTTTGTCACTGAAAACATGTTTTAAAAATAAACATTTAGCAAAATGTCCACTTGATTACAGTATAAAACAATGAATTTAAGTAAAGTGAATTTCGATTTTAAAAGTCTAAAATTTAATGTAAACCAAAACTTAAACCGATTTTGTAAAAAATAAAGATTAATTTTAATTAGTAAAATAGATTTATAAAATCTTAGATTTCGAATGATATTTTTTTTGATTAAAGTTTAAATTATTTATGATTTTTTAAATAAACCACTATAAAAACTGAATTTTTTTGAAGAAAATATTGCATTTTAATCAAATTAAAGGTTAATATTTATGTATTAAATTCTGCAAGTTGGAGCAGGCACAGGGTGGCCATATTAAGGCCTTCAGAACGAGAAATTTTGGATTACATCAAATTAATAATTGTTGTAATCTTAATCAAAGGTAATGAAGGATTACTTTAATAGTTCATTTTGACCTAACATCGTACCCGCGTTCTAATTAGAGTCCGGACGAAACAAATAATTGTACAAAAAAACCCAAATATTTGTACAAAAAATTGGGCCCACAATTTTTTGTTTTTGTTTGTTTGTTCAAATTGGAGCGTAACCCAAAAAACAAAAAATGACCAAAACTTTTGTACAAATATTTGTTTGGTCTGACAAATGAGTTGCCGTTCTCTAGTTCTAATAGAGACATTTTTTAAATTCTTTTCGTTTGAATTAAAGTCTTGGCTTCAAAATAAAAAAGTCAATAAATCTGTTGGGGATAAAGCCATAAATATTCATATAAGGAGGGTCACCTTTTGACACTGATCATAAAAGAAAAACTATGTCTTAAGTTGATCAGACACCTCCTTTATGGAGATCCGAAAACCCCAAAAATGATGCTTTTTGTCTGCACGTGATTAGGAGATGTCTGTTCAACTTAAGGCAGAGTTTTTTTTTATGATCAGTATCAAAAAGTGACCCCTTATATGAATTTTTATGGATTTTCATTAGCACGGACATCCGGATACAATGGGCCGCCATATTTTTATGAATAAAAACAAAATTAATTTTAATAATAAAAAGCCAATCAATCAATACACGCATTAGCCTCACCCACTTGCCGTTGTTTGGATGCTATAAAAGGGGAGTGAAGCAAAGCCATTCCATGCCATTCATTTAAACAAATTGAATAAGCCCCCCCCCCAATTAATTTGTCCATTTCATTTAATTAATTTTGAAAAAACAATTTCGGCCCCATCTCCCAACAAAAAGCAATGCACCCGAAAGAAGCCGTCATTGTTCTGCTGCTCGTTTTGGCATTGTGCCGTTGTTGTGTAGGCGGCCCGAAGAAGTCCAGCAAAGGCACGGGAGAATCGTCATCGACAGACTCTATAGATATTGATCTACAGGTTGTAAAGTCTTTATTTTCTGGGTAAAAACACACCCCCCTAAAGATGGCGTCACCGATCAATAAAAATGCAATTTTGATGGATTTACTTGACCCGATTTGAAATTTTGGTGACAGATCGCCAATGTTTTAAATACTTGCAAGTTTCATAAACTTAACAATCACAAAGTACAGCTCGCCAAAGCGTACAACGAAATTGCAAACAACAAGCAGCAGCAGCCAGTCGACAACGACAAGTTGCCCACTCAGGGCAATCCCGGTTACGCGGGTGTGCAAGGTGTTCAAAGTGTAACCTTCACGGACGCGTCAGGAAAGTCTGTCACATTCACAAAAGTGGAGCAACACCAGCAGCAACAGGAAGGCGCATCGAGTTCGAAATCATCCAAAAAGTCATCGGGATCAAACCCAAAATGGATACGATTGGGATCAGAAACTGAATGAGGCAGAAGGGAAGGGACCTACAACACCCTGGGGACCGGATTCTGATCAATCAAAAAATATTTTCGGTTTTTTTGATCATTGAAATTTTTAAAATCTTCTCTAGCCAATAAATAAGTAAATTGTGCTTCAACATTAAAAAATTTATTTATTGCGCATTTTTCCCCCTCTTTTTTTCTGTCGCTAATTGTCTTTAATTTTGTTGACATTTGAATAAATTCCCTGGCAAAATATTGTGAAATTGATCACCGATGATCGGCGCTTTACCGTAGACATTGATGTTATATTTATTTCACCGCATTAATTTTGGCTTTTTGCGTTAGTTTTGTGTAGGGTTGGTCCCCGACCCCGACCCCTGACAATTTGGTCGTCCCCGACCCCGACCCCCGACATGGCCGACCCCGACTTTTCCGCCCCCGAGGGGTCGGGGACCAACCATAGTTTTGTGAGATAGGTAGTTTAATTGTTATTCTGTTTTTTTTTTAAATTAAACTGTTTTTTTATTTCTTCATTTATTTGTTTTGTTGTCGGGGTAATAACTGAGCTGGGATTTTCACGATTTTTATTCATTCCGAAAAATTGAGCGACTTTTTAGTAAATCAATATTTTTGTTTCGTTTTTGAGAATAATCAATATTACGCCATTTTTCCGTAACAAATCCATATTTTCGACATTTTATGGAAGATTTCTTGAAGATATTTAAAATTTTTGATTTGAAATTTCTTAAAAAAATGCAATAAAAACGAAAAGACACCGACAGACAGAGTCAAGTAGATGTTGAAAAGCGAAAACGTCTGATCATTTTCTCATTATCATAGTCTGGAATCGGTTTATAAATATGTTGCTTATGCGGTTCCTTATTACGCATGAAACGGGCCATTATATGCTAAAGCTTGTAATTTAAGCATAAATAAGCCTAATATCTTTGAGATCAAATCTTTAATCAAGGATTAAAATTTAAAATGGCCATTTAGGTGGTTAGTGATGGCCACGCCTTGATGGAAATTTCGGAAAATGATTAAATATTTGATAGGAATAATTCAGCAGAATATTTTTTATAATCAGCAGCAGCAGCAAAGAATTGGAAATAAAAGTAAAAAAGACACAAATGACCAATCAACAAAGCGGCAGCATATGTAGAATGTTTTTTGCGTAACAAATATGCAAAATAACTAGAGCCCGGTAAAAAAAAATTTCCGGGAACGGGGTTTTCAAAACGAACGGGACGGGAATCCCGAACGGGAATCCCGTGTTTTTCCCGTTCCCGTACTATTCCCGTTCAATTTTTAACGGGAATCCCGCGGGAACGGGAAAAATTTTGAAAATTTTTAAATAAATAATTTTTCGAATTTTTTTGGTGCGCACTTTGCGATAAATTTTAATTATGCAACTGTAGAGTCCGACGGCGCCGATAGGCGCCGTCGGGAGAAATTTTTATTAAGAATATTGCGCGAAAATTTCAAAAATTTTGCCGATTTTCGATTTTTTAAAAATACAACTTTTTTTTGAGAACTTCTGTGGGGTGGGAGGGTGATCGGCGGTGCCGATAGGCGCCGCCGAGAAAATTTTGAAATTTTTGACTCATTTGTTAGAGATTTGCAACCATAATTTAAAAATACGGTAATACATATTTTGAAGCTTTTTGGGACTGAAGGGGGCCGGCTCCATAATTCACTTCATGTTTTTACACATTTGTTAATAGAAGTCTTAATTATGCAGAAAATCAAAAAACCAACAGAATAGTGCAAATTTCTGGGGCCTTCGGCGGTGCCGACAGGCGCCGCCGTTAAAAAAATTTGAAATTTTAAGCGTTTTTGTGATGAAAATTGGTCCAAAATTGTTTAATTTTTGAAAACATTTCGCCAAGAAAAATGAACGGGAACGGGAAAAATGCTAAAATAAAAGTTCCGGGAACGGGAACGGGGTTTTCAAAAAGAACGGGACGGGAATCCCGTGTTTTTCCCGTTCCCGTAAAAAATCCCGCTGGGCAAAAAAGACGGGAACGGGACCGGGATTCCCGTACTTTTCCCGCGGGAATCCCGTTCCCGCCGGGCTCTAAAAATAACTGACCTTCAATGATCAAAAAACACATGAAATTTCCCTCATTTTTCAGTGAAAGGGAAATTTCCCTCAATTTCTCGATTTCGGGGGAAATTCGCCAAAATCCCTCGATTTTCTTTTTCTACAGGAATTCCCTTGGAATTGGGGGAAAATTCCCTGGGAACGTTCCCGGGGAATTTTCGGGGGAAAGTTCCCTCGCTCTTTTTCTACGGGCTCTGGTGGGATCAAGCTCATAGGGGCTCCCCCCATTCGGGGTTTTTGATATTTTTCCTCCACTTTCAATCCATTGATCAGTCGGATTTGATTAAATGTGATCGTAATAACAACCAGGGATGATGTGTATCGTATCGTAATCGTAAATATCGTATTTTAGAGCCATATCGTATCGTATCGTATTTTCGCTAAAAATCATCCGTATCGTAATTTTTGAGACTCCAGATTTGGGAGGGGGGTTGGCGGTGCCAATAGGCGCCGCCGAGAACATTTCGAATTTTTCACTTAATTTGTTAAGAGATTTTCAACCAAAATTTAAAAATACGGTACATTTTTTTTTGAAGTTTTTACGAATGCGAGGGCCCAGCGGTGCCGATAGGCGCCGCCGGGAGAAAATCTGAAGATTTTGCCGAAATCTGTTAAAAGAATTTGCCCAAAAATGCAAAGCAAAAGGGTCCCTATGTTTTTTTCTCAAAAACATTTTGGGGGATGGCATGCTCCCCCTGCATACGCGCCTGCCTAAACCCTTTAAAAACTACCGCATTTTCAAAATTTCGGTTGAAAATCTGTTAACAAATTAAGTCAAAAATTCAAAATTTTCTCGGCGGCGCCTGAGGATGGAGGGAGACCAATGCAAAGTGCCGCACCTCAATTGCATTGTTTGTTCTATGAAGTAGGGTTGCTCCCCGTCCCCGAACCCCGATTTTTTTAATCGGGGTTTTCGTCCCTGACCCCGACTTTTTTGAATTTTTCGGACTTTTTTTGCTGGGAAAACCTCCAAACCCCGACTTTTTTGAATTTTTCGGAGTTTTTTTGCTGGGAAAACCTCCAAACCCCGACTTTTTTGAATTTTTCAGACTTTTTTTGCTGGGAAAACCTCCAAACCCCGACTTTTTTGAATTTTTCGGACTTTTTTTGCTGGGAAAACCTCCAAACCCCGACTTTTTTGAATTTTTCGGACTTTTTTTGCTGGGAAAACCTCCAAACCCCGACTTTTTTGAATTTTTCGGACTTTTTTTGCTGGGAAAACCTCCAAACCCCGACTTTTTTGAATTTTTCGGAGTTTTTTTGCTGGGAAAACTCCGACCCCAACTTTTTCCGTCCCCGAGGGCTCGGGGAGCAACCCTACTATGAAGGTTTTCAATCGTCGAATCATGCATATTCCATTCGTAATGAGGAAATAAAGGTGCTACGCGTTCTCCATCGACTTCTCGAAAGAGATAAGTACTGAAGCTTTAAATGTGCCATGATTTTTGTTTGTAAATGAACTTTTAGAAGTATTTGAAGATGGGCAAACCGGCTTGCGGTCCATTTTGCCTCAAAATGTCATAAGCATCAATAACCCAAAACCGCTTTTATAGGTTTTTCTTAGATGCTAAAAACGATGGAACAAGCAAAAAATTTTAGCCCGCCGACCTTTAAACCGTTTTGAAACGGTTGAAATTTTTGAAAATTCACTTTTTTTAAACTAACTCCTAAGCCGGATAGAATAACAAAGTTAGAGACTTAGGTGGTTTGTTAAGCTAGGCCTAAGCCACTTTAAGCTTAGGCTTTAACGAACCCCAAGCCAGGGTGGCTTAGGCCTAAGCCTATTTCAGCAAATTTGGGGAGGGGGTCGTATAACGGAAAAGTACCCAAAAATCAATTGCTTGCCAATTTTGAGGGCCCATTAATGTTGGCATTTCCGAGCAAGCAGCCGGTGGTTTTGTCAGTCATTAGCACGGATATCCGGATACAATGGGCCGCGACATTTTTATGAATGAATCAATAAAAACAAAATTTAATTTAATAATAATATGCCAATCAATCAATACACGCATTAGCCTCACCCATTTGCCGTTGTTTGGAGTAACGCTATAAAAGGGGAGTGAAGCAAAGCGATTCCATGCCATTCATTCAACAAATTGAATACCCAATTAAATCATTTCAATTTTGTCCATTTTATTAATTAATTTGAAAAAACAATTTCGGCCCCATCTCCCAACAAAAAGCAATGCACCCAAAAGCCGTCATTGTTCTGCTGCTCGTTTTGGCATTGTGCCGTTGTTGTGTCGGCGGACCGAAGCCCAGAAAAGGCAAGGGATCGTCGACAGGCTTTTTACTTTTTCATGAGGTAAAGTCTCTATTTTCCGGATAAAACACACACCCCGCCCCCCCTAAAGATGGCGTCACCGAGCAATATGCAATTTTTGATGGATCTTCTTACTAAAATTTTAGTGACAGATTGCCAACTTTTGATCTCTTAACAAACATTTTTAACAAAACCCACTCAAATTTACAACCAAAACAATGTGGGAATTTTCTATTTTTCAGCCGCAAACATTTTTCAGAAAAACCCGGGGCCGTGTACCCACTAGTGTTCGGCACGGTACGGTAATACCGCGGTATTTTTCGGTATTACCGCGGTACCGAAATACCGATACCGATAAAAATTTGAGATTTCGGTATTTTTTCGGTATTATACCGAAATACCGATACCGAGCCATCTCGAAATACCGCGGTATTTTTCGGTTTCGGTATTTTGAAAATGGATACTTTTGAACGATTTTGTACAACTCTGCTTGGGCGAATTTTTAAGGAACGAACTCTCAGCTTAAAGTTGAGATATTCAAGTGAAATAAAATTTAAAAAATTCAAAAAATTAATCTTTTTTTTTAAATTTAAATGTGTGTCATTTTTGTCAAAATTTAATTTTCTCAAGGGTCAACCTTTTGGGCTTATCAAAAAAAGTTTCTCTTCAAACTCAATTGAAATGAACCCGGAAAACGCTTAAGCTTATTACTCAACAAAACATTGCCAAATAATCAATTATAAGTATTGAATAAAAAGTTTTGTTTATTTCAAAATGAATTCAAATTTCCAACAAAAATACCGAATACCGGTCGGTATACCGAATTTTTTTGACCGGTGTTGGAACCGGCACCGGAACCGGGAAAACACTGGCTCAAACCCCGATGTTTTGAAAAAAACATATTTTTGAGCAATTTGTTCGAATTCGGGTTAGGGGTTCTACATACGCAAAAACGGAACCCGGGTTCGTGTGTTACGCATAGTTTTGAGCGATTTTTGAGGTTTTGCCATTTTTATAGAGGGGAACGAATTGTTACAAAGGGAAAGAATCGTTACAAATTTTTTAGAAAAACCCGGGGCCGTGTACCCCCCACTCACTCGGGGCCGGCTTTTTCAAAACTCCGGTCTCCGTACTGTAAGTCAATCACAACAAATTGCAGGGCACTAATTCGTTGAAACGAGTTGAAAAGAACAAGCAGAAGCAGAAGCAGCAGCAGCAGCCAGTCGTCAACGACAAGGTGCCCACTCCCGGCAATTCCAGTTACTATGGTTTGTCGGGTCTTCGTAGTGCAAACATCAGTTTTTCGTCTGAGACGAATCTTATACCCAAAAATGTGAGTCAGCAGCAGCCGAAACAGGGCGGCGCATCCAGTTCGAAATCATCCAAAAAACCATCGGGATCAAACCCAACGTGCTGGAATTTTTGTGGAGGAACAAAATAGAATGACGGAGAGGAGAGGCCTCTGGGGAGCGGATTCTGATCAAAAAATGTTTTCGGATTTTTTGATCGTCATCATTGTATGTATGTAGAATTTTTTGACAATTCTTTCTGGTCTATTTATGTAAATTGTTTTCGGGTTTTTGATAGTCATCATTGTATGTAGGGATTTTTTGACAATTCTCTTCTTGTTTATTTATGTAAAATTGTTTTCGGCTTTTCGTTATCAATGTGTGTAATTTGCATAAATTCTGTCAATATAAGAGAGTGAGGAAGGGACGGCCTCTGGGGAGCGGATTCTGATCAGTCAAAAAATGTTTTCGGATTTTTGATCGTTGAAAAAAAAAATTTTTAATTGTTCTCTAGCTAATAAATAAGTAAACTGTTTTCAACATTACAAATTTATTTATCGAGTTTTTTTTTCTCTTTCTGTGGCTAATTGTCTTTAATTTTGTTGACATTTGTATAAATTCCTTGGAAAATATTGTGAAGGAATTAACTGATAAGAAATAATTTGTTCAAAATATGTAATTACCTAAATTTCTTAAATATTTTTCATTCCAAAAAAAACAGAATACACTTTAATCGTAAACACTGATCACAAGAAAGATATTCTGATAGACGAAAGCGAATGATCAATCAATGATGAAAGGTTGTTGAAGCAATTTGTTTGTTGTGTGTGGCACAGATCGTTCGTTTTGTTGGGAAGAATTTGGAGCATTTTTTGTGGTTGCAATTACACCGAAACAAAATGAAACAGAGACACAGACAGAGTCAAAAGTAGATGAGACGCTAAACTTTGGGCCATTTGCTGCTGCTCGTTTCAAAATTTAAAATTATGACGACGCAATTTGTTTGTGGCATTTTTGTTTTAAAAATTTAAAACGGCTTTTGAATGTGCTAAAAAATTGTAATTTTTTGGAATTAAACAAAAATTATTTTGAAAGAAGAAGAACGAACACAGCTCAGCGATCCTAGGCTAAAGAATACGAAAGCTGTGGGATTGGATTTTCGAAAAAGATTAGCATAAATATTTTTGGGCAAAAATTTGCAAAATTTTTTGAAAATTAGCCTGAGAATGAAAGAATTTTTTTTGTTATAGACAAAAGTCAACCAGCAGAATTTAAAAATGACAAAATCGAAAGGATCACACGCGCGATGAATGATTTATCAGCAAAACAGGGGTAAAACGACGAGGAAATCGAGCTGATTTTGTGATGTTGGGGCGGCAATATGTTGTGTTTTTGCTAACAAAAATTAATTGATTGATTATTGATTGAGGGAGACATACTGTGTAAATGTTCTACAGAAGCATTAGCTACAGTATCATTGACATTTTTTAGAGCTAGAGAAGAATGAGAAGGGCATATTGTGACGAAAACAAATTCTGTGGCACAAAATTGTGAGTGAGTGTAAACGAAAAATGGTTGTGGTGGTGGTCTTGTTCAGGCATTGTTGACAAGAAATTCTTTGTGTGCAAAAACTGAGGTACGGCAAGACAAAAAAAAACTACGGTGTAAACGGGAATGATACGGTAGTGACGAGCGTGGCAATACAAAAAACTATGGTGTAAACAGGAGGGATACGGTAGTGACGAGCGTGGCAATACAAGAAACTACGGTGTAAACGGGAGGGATACGGTAGTGACGAGCGTTTGGCAAAGTTAGGATGGATGAGAATATATGGATGGCGTTGGAATTTCAAATTTGACAAAAAAGAAAATGCTTGGCGATGCTTAAAAATTTAATTGAAACATACAGAGCCTAAAGGAGCTTGAACATCGAAATTTCTCCGAGAGGGCATATCACTAATTATTTGTGGTAAATGAGTAATAAATGTTTGTGCATGTGGACGACTCTTGGCAAAGTGTAAGCGAAAGACACTCAAAGCCACCGCCTGATCAATTCCACACAATCAATCAATCAATCATTTCTTTTTGGTAAATGATCGATCAGAAAAAAATGCATTTCTCGGCACTTAAGGGGCGCCTATGTAAAGGCAGTGAGTGAGTAATAGAGAGCAGTTTTAACCAGTATTTGCACTCATCCACCAATAAACAAGGCGGGTGAACTGCTCCAAAATGTTGTGATCAGAAAAAAAAAAAAAGGAAGAGAAGCGAAGGCCGGGGCCCATTAATAGTTGTCACATCCCACGTTTTTTAAATGCTTTTCAAGGTCGAAAATTCAAAAATCTGATCTTACATGGTTTAGACCAAGGGGATAGAATCGGATGCCAAAAAAAAGTGCGGATAGTGCAATCAAAAATTTTCGGAAATGCAGAAAATCACTAAATCTTGGTGAATATTTAGAATCGATTATAATTTCTACAACTTTTCTTTATTATGTTTTAACTTTCAACAGTTTTTGTCTTCAAATTACAAAAAAAAATCTCTCAATTTTGTGTAATTTCCGGGATAAATTTCAGGATTTTTCGTCAAAAAAGTAAATCGAAAAAACCCAAATTCCGGACCCAAAATATATTCCTTGGTTCAGACCAATTTTGGACCCTGAACCAATTCGAAAATTCGAACATTTTTGTAAAAACAGAAAATTTTGAAGTTTTTTTCACACAAAATCAAAATTGGGGATTTCTCCAAATTAAATTATTCAAATGTGTTCTAAGATTGGAACAGAAAAATCACTGGTAGACCAGAGACAATGTGATTAAAGTAAAATATAAAATTTGTATGTATGTAGATAAATCACAATTAAAATTAACAAAAACAAACATTTTTAAAAAATTTGTGATAAAATAATACTATTGGCATTTTTTTTTGTTTGAGATGGGCACAACGGGTTGCTGTTCTGTGTTTAATACATAAAAAAGTGTTTTGAAGAGATTTGTCGTGAACGGAATCATCGAATTTGCTTGAGTTTTGTTTGTTTGTTACGGGCTGGCTAGATGAAAACCCCAAAAATATGTATGTATGCGCTGTAAATTGCAAAATGAATTTATTATCAATATTTGTGTCGGCGTATTATTTAATTAGATAATAAAATTTGAATTAAAAAATATTATTTTTAAACTCAGTAAAATTCGAATTTTACTAAAATTCAATTTTGTGAAGGTACCTTATACTTTTTATGAAGGTTTCATACTTATACTAACTTCTCGAATTATGTATTTAAATATTTTCAAATTATTACAAAATTCGAAATAACCCTAATATTCAAATGATACGCCGACATTTGCCATTTTCATAATTTAAAATTTTCCAAAACATTTGACACAATTCACAGCGTTGGCACGGACGAGGGGGTGGCACATGGCATGAAACAAACAAAAAAAAATGTTATGAGAAGAGTTATGTGAAAGCGAGAGAAGTGGTTGCATGCACTCACTCTCTGTGTACGGCTTTGGGATATCGCAGCATCTTCGTCAGTCGATTGGAGAGCATTTTTGTGTGACGGGAAACAAAATTTTACCCGAAATCGGGACACATAAAGCGACAAGTTTTAGGAGATGAATGGATTGGATGGATGAATGAATGATCAGAATCATCGCACACTGATCACAAATGAGGTTGGTGGGGGCTCAGTGCCCCAGGCAAATGGCATGTTGCCAATTCAAACATTTTTTTGTTGTTTAAACTTTTGGCACTACAAAAATTTTTTGGCATCGTGCCATGCCCGGCGCCTGAATTAGGTAGACGATGGTTATGCGAGACACCAAAATGACATTTTTTAAATTATTTGTTCGAGCTTCCAGCATTTTCTGGTGGTGCCGTTGCCATCTGTTGGCCGCACTTGCGCACGGCGTTCAATGCCGCGTCGTTGTGCGCCACATGCTTCGTGTGGCCGCTTCCATGGCAAACCTGTGTGTGTGGTGTAGTGGGTGGAATACAGAAATTTGGAATTTCACGAACACTCAGCAAAACGGGTTGAAAACAAAATTCAACAACAAAAAAATTATGGAAGTCGGACCCTCTATCAGGGCTGCACGAAATTTTGTTTCAGTTTCGTTTTTTCGTGGGTTTTTGGGTTTCGTTTTCGTCATAAAAATTTTTTTTCGTTTCGTTTTCGAAAATTAATAATTTTACGAAAACCCGAAAAAATCTACACCCCTAAAAAATGGACTTTTTGGAGATTATTTTAATTTTATGAGGGATAATCTAGTGTTTGACACCACAATTTCGGCCCAGGGGTAGACGAAATTTCGTTTCGTTTTTGAAAATAAAAAATCCTGTTTTCGTGCAGCCCTCAACAATCCTCAATCCAGGCTTAGCCCTAAAAAGGAACCCCCTGTGCTTGAACCACCGACCGGTTCCACCCAATTTTCTTACGATAGGTTTTGCGAAACCGAGTGTGACCAGGGAAAAGCATTGCTCCTCGTTGGCGTCGTTACGCGTCTGTAAACACAAGAATTAAACAAATGCTTGTGAGGTGGTAAGCAAAAATGTTTTTGGGATTGTCCGCTCGCTACACATGCCTTCGGGAAGTCGGAGTACACAACGGTGAAGTGGTACGTGCATGCCAACTTCTCCAGAAACTGTTTGGCCTCCATGACTGTGAATTTGTGTTGAACATTCGGCATTGAAAATGTGAGCCCAGATGCTGCCGAAGAATGGGCCGCCGGCATTATGGTTGGCGGCGGCGGTGGTGGCACCGGAAACATTGGCAAGGATGGCGGCACCATGGGAGACTGTGACATGTGCAAGCCGTTCACAGATAATCCGTTCGAATTGGTTGCAAGCATCCGGCTCATGATGTTTGAAGTTGTCGTCATGTTCAAACTGTTTGCACCCGACATGTTCAAGCTGTTCGAGGACGTCAAATTCATATTGTTCGTAGGCAAACAGTTTGCAGCCATCATGTTCATGTTGTTTGCAGATGCCATGTTCATAATCGTCAAGTTTAAACTGGCCGCAGGCACGCCAAAATGATTTCCAGGTGTGATGTTTGTAGACAGCGGATGATTCAAGCTGTTCGCAGGTGCCATGTTCAAGCTCTTAGGCCTCAAATTCATGTTGTTGTTGTTCGTAGGTGTCGGGCTCAAGCTCTTCAGCTGTGTTGTTCGAGTTGTTGTGTTGCTGTCGTCAAGAAGCGGCTGCTGCTGCTTTCCGGTGTTCAGCGTTCGCAAGGCAATGGCAAGCAGTTCACCATCATCAACAGCAGTGCCACCGTCAGTGGTTGGTGCGTTGGTCAGAGTCAGACCGCACTTGTCCGCCTCCACGCTTGGCCATGCCAGGAACAGTGCGGCTGCAGACGCCAGCCGCTTTGTCTCCTCCGCGCTCAGCATGCGTTGCGAGTCCTTGCTGAAATTCAAAACAAACGGTGCTATTGCCGTCAGTTCCTAAATTTTTTCATGCCATTCGGCCAACATCCCCGCAGGGTTCAACCACGAAAAAATAGTAAATGCAACCCCTCAATCTATGCCCGAATGCGCGACCTAAACGGGCGTAGACGACGCTTCGGCCTCGTGCACAGCTCGGACTTCAGCGGCGCAATAGAGGCGGCTTCCGTCGCGCCAGGAGGCGGACACGCGCGCACAGTGTCGCTGAAGGTGACACGCCGGCGACGCGTGGTGTGCATGTCGTCGTCGTCGTCTGGCAACGGGCTGCCCAGCTCGGATGGAGACGAGCCCGAGTTGTCGGCCGAGCAGAGCGCCGCAGGCCGATGCTGCCCGTCAACATCAGCATCATCACCACCACAATCATCCGCAGCAACAGCAGCACAACCATCCTCTTCCAACTGCTGTACATCCAGCGGCGGATTGACCCATGTTAAGCGATGATCGTCCGGCACGCTGATCGGACTTTGCATGCGCTCAGAGTACTGCTTCTTCTCCGGTTGTTGTTCATCACCAACGCATTGTTCCACGTCAGCAAACGTCTCCATGCCGGTCGGCATTTGTGCCAACTCCAAATTCTGGCCAGCAGCAACCTCAGGGCATTTGGCCCACCCGTCTTCGTCCAATTCGGGCACAACAAATACATCAATGATTGGCATCGGCACTTTTACGGGTGATGCTGCGGCACTACTATTGACGTTGTTCATGGTGTTGTTGATGTTCTCCGTGAATGCCGACTTCTTCAACAAGCTCTTCCCGGGCTGAGGCATCGGCTGAGAATGGACAAAATTGAATTTTTTATTTAAAAAAATTCTCCACAAAAAGGAACCTTTACGTAGCCAATTTTGGCAAGCATCGCTTCGGCCGCTGCTCGTTTGGCCAACTTTTTGTTGGGCCCAGTGCCCGTCTCCAGTTCTTCGTCCATACATTGCACGGACACCGTGAACTCCTTGTGCCGATTTTGTCCATGCTCACTGTGTTTTGGAATCAATGAATCCTTTTTGTTTTGATTGAACCGAATGGCTTATAAATTAGAAAAAGTCTGATCACTTAGTAGGATATGCATAATCAAGCATGCGCGATCATTAGGCAAATCGCCTACACTTATCGCATCGTCTGATCAAATCTCAATTTGGCCAAAACTGATCCAAATTTAAATGTTTACTCGATCAATCAATAATGGAATTGTCTCAGTTTACACAATTCTGATCTTACCATTATGTACGGTTTAACAAACGCACCCGATCACTTGAAACACCGGGTCTCGCGCGCCGCGCACCTGCATCACCTGGATCAGTCGAGAAACCGGATTGACGCCTGACCCGTAGTTTGGGTCCATTTTCTGTAATGTTCAGATCAAGTTTTTTGAAACACCTGATCACATACAATAGAATTAAACACTGCTAATTGATCATTTTTATTATTTCACTTTGTCCTTGATGATTGTTTTCCGTTTTGTGCTGCTGATTTCTGTCTTTTGCACCGCTGCTTCTCCCAATGAATTGGCCCTCCTCACTGCACCATTTGTTGGGCGTACAACGGAACTAAATAGAAACAACACATTGTGCCAATAAAAAAGAAGATCAATTTGATCAATTATGATACTACTGATTAGAGCGAGAACGATCGAGATTCTTGATCGGTCCTTGCTCAACAGAGACTTTGATGATCTATTAGCCAGCCCATGGAGCCAGATCGATCGGGATTTGTGGGTGGCTTTTTCGGCACATAAAACCACGTGCCTGGCCAAGCTGGATGGGGTCCAACTCGAGCAAATGCTTCACTTGGTCCAACAACTTTTGGCATGCCGCCTGTTTCGCCGCCTTCTTGCTAAGTCCTTGGCCGTTGGCCACAAATTCGCGTTGATTTTGGCCCAAATTGGTGCCGTGTTCAGACGACGACAACGACGACATCGTCGTCATCGATGACGATGATGGTGCGGACGAGGGGCTGATCAGACGCACGGAGACCGAATACGTGCGATTGTGCGGCTCACCAAACTCAGCAACCATTTCAAACTCCACATTCTGTACAAACAATATTGTTTAGAACCGGCAAAATTGGCATTTATACCCCGAGGGGTTTCTTTTTTTATTATTATGTAGAGCCGCATTTATGCGCCCCGGGGACCTTTGAGACGGGCGGCATTCATACCCCGAGGGCCTTTGTGGAACCGGTAAACACCCTCTGAAGGTCTGTCTTTGAAATCAGTGTCAAAATGCCCCCGCAGGGGACTTCCTTTCATTTTCAGACCATTCGCTAGCTGCAGGGCACATTCGTGAATTTGGCTGACCACCGATTTGTATTTTTTGTGCGCTTTTTGTTGCGATTTTGACGATGACGACGTGTCCACCTGTTGGGCAGCAACGATTGTGTCAACCCTTACAACATTCTGATCGTCCGTTGTGCAGCAATCCGCTGAAAAAAAATATATTTGTGATTGCATCAAAATTTGATCAAAAAATTCTACACATTTCCGACCTTCAACATGGCACATTCCGTTTCTGTCCTCGCCCATCCGCTCTTCTTGGCATTCTTCCCCATCAAACGCATCCAAAGTGCTGAGCCCGTCAAGTTCGCGCCGTTCATTGTCCTCACATGCTGGTGATGAAGCGACGGGCAATGTGGTTTCCAGGCCAGGAACGCCATGTTGTTCATCTGCCGATGCCGCCGTGGGCATCAACTTCACTCCTTCCTTCGCCTCCTCCTGTCAAAGAAAACTTGATCAATCATTGATTGATCAGAAAAACATTGATTTCAATCAAACCCCGGTCTGCTCCCGCGATTGCTGGTTGCCCTCTCTCTGCCGCTTCAGCCCCTCCAACTCGGGCCGAAGATGTGCCAGTGCCAATGTCGCCGCCTTCTGTTTGGCCATCGTCAATGACGGGCCCAAGCCGACGTGCTCTGTGCCGTCCTTGCTCAATCGAACGATCACCTACAGCAGAAATGACACAAACGATTACGGTAACTCGCGGACGAATGGACAGTGGTCGTTAGGTAAATATGTCGGATGGACTTGAACCGGTTACGGTAAAACTGCAGAGCTAGGTAAAGAGTGGGCTACGGTGCACGCTTGGAACTTGAACCGGTTACGGTAAAACTGCAGGGCTAGGTAAAGAGTGGGGTACGGTGCACGCTTGGAACTTGAACCGGTTACGGTAAAACTGCAGTGCTAGGTAAAGAGTGGGTTACGATGCACGCTTGGGACTTGAACCGGTTATGGTAAAACTGCAGTGCTAGGTAAAGAGTAGGTTACGGTGCATGTTTGGGATACCCGGCGGTGCAAAACAATTCATTGCTGGCCGGTTCAGCGCTACATAATTTCCGGTGCTGAACCGTCCCGTTCCCGAAAATCGACGAGTTTTAGGCTTATATGATCCCCCAGTTCCTCCGGTCGATCTCGAAACCCCTCACTTTATAGGCGGCATGACTCTGCGCATTTGGCTGTTGTGGAGCAAATGCGTTTGCGCATCCATTTGTTGTCGATAGTGGAGGTAATGATGGAAACGGAAGAAATGGATGATGATGCTTAACAACACAAATGTGATCAGATTATTATTTGTAAAAGTGATCAACAAGGACCTTTTTGCGTATTTTTAAAAATTCCTTTAGGCAAAAATATTGTATATTTTTTATTTCAATTTTCTTGAGTTGCCCCCACAAAAAGATTGGCGTCAAAGCACACCATTTGCTGAGCAAAACATGGATGATGGCACATTGTTGCCGAAAGTGAATTTGACACCGCAACGGACGGGAATGGTGGCGGCGGCGGTGGCATCATAAATGCACTCGGCAAAAGTCCGGCACCGCCATTTGGCACTTTCAATGGAGCCGCCGCCGATGCCGCAAGCATTGCTGGAGGCATACATTTCAAAGACGACGAGCCGAAGGGCGGCGGAAGCCTTCAAGGAAATGATGTTATAACTCTGAGCAGACTTTTTGTTGATCAGATCATGTGACCCAAGGTGACCCAGCTTCACTAGGGCATTCCCCAAGCTTGAATGATCGCAAAGTTGATTAACTTTGATCAGACTTTTGTTGATCAGATCATGTGATCCAAGGTGATCCAGCTTCACTAGGGCATTCCCCAAGCTTGAAGGATCGCGAAGTCTTAGGAACGTATCACACCCCAAACACAGCTTTCCGCCACCAGCACCTTGAAGTGAATGGTGCCAGTGCCGTTGGGGCAAGTTGCCGGTGCTGGTGTTGCGGTGGCGGATGCGCAAACATTGGCGGCGCCGCCGACGACCCGTTGAGACAGTGCATCGCCGCAGGGTACAACGATTGTGGCAAAAAACAGGCCAAAAATGAAGGGCTGAAGAAGTTCAAAAATGGCATTCAGATAGTATATAGTACATTGAGAACCAGTAAATTTGATTTGCAAAAATCTTTTCAATTCATTTTAAAATTCCGTAAAAACATTGGCATTCTACCAATTTGGCATTTTTTTGTTTTGTTTTCTTGCATATTTTCTAACGGGAGATTGGCTGGCGATGGTTTTCGTAGCGATTTTGGCACATTGTTAATCAGGCACTCTTCTCGGTAGTGGAGGCTGATGCCCAGCTGAGCCGCAACACTGTTCAGCAGGCAACTGGGACTTTTATGGTCGTCTGCAAATCGAAAAAATTTTTGTAGAAATTTTTTGCAGAATTGGCAAAATCTGATCACTCATTGATCGCCAGTGCAAATCGTCATCTCGCAAATTTTAAGAAATTTGATCAAAATTCAAAAACGGAAAACTGCGCGTGGAAGATGATCAGATTTGATCACTCTGTGATCAGAGATCGTTTTCTTCCATTCTTGATGAACCAGGTTCGAGATGTCATAACAACAATGCGATTCTCTAATCAATTTCAAACGCGCATCTGATCACTCCCTGATCATATAATATCCACATTAAGTATAATGGGCAGCTTTCCGGTTCATCAAGCTCCCGCAACAGCTCAATCTCTCTAATCAATCCCAAATGCCCGAATTGATGTCATTGACATTCTCGAATCTGGTCATTCATTCAGTGATCAAATGATCAATTCCCATGATTTCGTGTCCTATCATGATCTCAATTCCAGATTCCTCCGATCTATGCTGATCAGTAAGTGATCGATCACCCCGGTCGTAGTAGTACCCACCCCGTCTGATGCCAGATGGTCGTCTGGCACCACCACCAAAGATGGCACCACCGCCACCGCGCAGCAACATTGCGGGCACTGCCGGCCGTGCCAATTGGCACCGGTCAATGGCCGCTTGTGCAGCCGACTGTTGGGCCTTTTTGATGGACGCGCCGCTGCCCTCGAACTCCTGGCCCGGGCACAGCACCAATTTGACGGTGAAGTTCTTGCAGTGCGCCGGTCCGCACTCGTCCAGCAGCACGTACTCATGTTTGAGCTGTAAAAAAGACAGAATGCCATAAATGAAGAATTGAAAAATTCTATTGAAACCATTTTAGTTAATTTTCAAAAAAAAAAAGTTTTTTGATCATCGAAATTTTGGGTTCTTACAAGTCCGATGAGGACCTTAACTTGGCAGGGACGTAACCAGAAAATGGGGGCAATTCCGCGCTGTTTTCGATATAAATAATTTAATTTCTCTCAAGCAAAACAAAAAGAAATTTTCCGTTGCCCCAGGCACAAATTGTAAAATCTGAAAATTTTTGGACGAATTTCGGGCCCAACCCGCGCCCATTCCGATCCTCTGCCCCCCCCCCAAAATGTTTTTTCTGGTTAGTTCCCTAAAACCTGTGCACCATCAGCATGTTTTTACCAATCAAAAAAAACATTTTTTTGTTTGAATTCCTTCCTGATCAGTGTTATTGAAATTTGTGAAACAAACTGACATGGTTTGCTCGAGCCAATTCCGCAAGTCGGCACATCGGCGTCTGTGTGTTTAATAAATTTGTTCAGGAACAACGACCAACATTTTGTGATTCCCGGAGTTGGAACCAACAAAAAATTACTCTAGATCAACATTTTTTAAATTTCCCACAAAAACAACGAATTGCTCAACATTTTAAAAAATCCACAAGAAAAAAGAACGAATTGAATAGACCACCTTCTCCGAGCAGTCCTTCCTCTGCGCGTAGTTGTACCGAATTGTCGTCGTCGTCGCGCTGCTGCCACTGCTACACATCGATGGTGGTTCAGCAACACCACCACCGCAATGTCCATGTACTGCTCGGCGACGATGGCTGCTGTTCGACTTGACGCGCTGTGCGCTACCACTCCGTCTCTGCGCTTGGTTGTTGCTGCTGCTGCAGTTCGACGACTTGGGTCCTGCCCGTTTTGGAGACATTCCACGGGTCGGACTTCGAGCAGCACTTTTCTGGCCGAAACTTGCTGTTGTAGTTGATGCTGAGCATGGTGGGGGTGGTGGTGGTGATGAAATTGTGTTGCTAAACAAATTCTTTGAATCGCAATTTTCTAAGAAAAGTTTTAAAAATCTAAAAAATCCAAAATATTCTTAGCAAAATGAACTTTCTTAAAATTTACCTCCTCCCCCGCCAAATTATTTGAAAAATCGACTTGGACCCGGGCCATTTTCGGGAAACCCAAAAAGGGATCTTTTTTGTTGGCCCAGCGGGCTCTTTCCGGGCCGGGCGGGAATCTTTTTTGATTTTTCGTCCGGGCGGGCTTTTCCGGGCGAAATTGCCCGTTTTGCCTAAGTCGAACTTTACTAGCCGTACCCGCCCGTCCGAACCCAACCCCAAGCTATCCAAACTCCAAAAAAACATTTTTCTTCTGGTTACGTGTCTGGTCCCGGCACAGCACACACACTAATTGTAAAAAAAAATCACCTGAACAGCTTGACCACGTTGGACGATGGCGGTGGTTGGGCAAAAAATGTTGCTGCTGATGGCGATGGTAATGATGATGAGATTTTGAGCAGATCAAAGCCATTTCCATTGCCCTTAAACAGGGACTTACTTTTAGACAAAAAATAAATAAATTTTTACATAATATGTAATTTTTTTAGCAATTTTTCCGAATTCGGATTTTCAATACGGTGGGATTTTCCCGAATTCTCAAAAAAAATCTCCGGTCCGTATCCGCACACTAGTATTAAAAAAAGGCGTGAACCATGTAGAACTGGCGCAAAATTCTAAGAATTTCTATCTTTTAGTCTTTCATGATAATTTTTAGGCATTTTATGTTTTTAGGAAAATCCAAAAAATGCTAGCAAAAATTTTGGAAGCATTTAAAACCACGTTTGACGGCAAAAATTAGCCGCTTGTCCTTCAAACTCAGCTATAAAAAATTGCATGCACAAACCATGGCATTGGCCATCGGCACAGAACAACTTTGTTGAGTGATTTGATTGTTGTTGTTGTTGTTGAACATCAAATCGTTTTTAGAGAAAGGCAAAAATAATTTTTTCCGATATTTTCAGGTCGACGAGGCAACAATTTTTTGATTTTTCTTTTTTTGATGAGAGTTTGACAAGTAAAATGTGATGTGTAAGTGTTGTGTGAGGAACCCGCAACTGTTGAGAAATGAGTGGTCGAACGGACGACGACGGGACGCGCGGAGGCGCCCTCGACGGTAAAGCACAAATTTGAATTTCTGAAAATTCACAAGACAGGCCATCGATGGCTCAGTGGTTAAACCTGCTGTCTCAGAACAAAGTGTCCCGAGGTTTACAACAAATTTGTTGTTGGTTTTTTAGCAAAATTTTTTTTTTAAAACCAAAAATGTTGCTTTACGCATTTCTTCTATAAAATGCAACAAAAATGGCTGAAGAAATCAGCGCGCCAGCAACAAGTGATTTGCATTTGGGGATTATTAGCTGCAATCAATCCTTAATCGCCTCAGCCTCACAGAGAGCTCTCTAATCGGCTCTAATGGAAAATGTTGTGTTGGATTTTTTTTGAAAATGCACTTATTATTTTATATATTGCATTGTACGTACGCCGCAACATACACACGCACGCGTGCGCGTGTCCTCTGTCTGACTCTCTTATCGACGTGTGTCTGACTTCGTTTGTTGTTTGGCCCGCCGGTACATTTCAACTATTTTTTTCTCTACCCACCACATACCTACATTCTTTTAATTTTGTTTTCTCTAACCACAATGTTTTGAGAATATACAATTTTAGTTGACCGGACGCAAAAAATGGCTGAATTATTTTATCAATCGATCTGTCTTGACGAGCTTTGCACTAGAGCCCGGCGGGAACGGGATTCCCGCAGGAAAAGTGCGGGATTCCCGGTCCCGTTCCCGCGCTTTTTTGCCCAGCGGGATCGGGATTTAAGCGGGAACGGGAATCCCGTGCGCGATTCTTGTCCCGCACTTTTTAAAATTCCCGCAAATAATTCCTTGGGGAAGTGTTTGAAAAATGTAGAGTTGGCCGGGATCGGGATCCCGGTCGGGATCGGGCGAGATTATCCCGGTTTTTGAAGTCCCGGTCCCGGTTTGTGAAAAGTCGTAATCCCGATCCCGGTAGGGTCGGGATTAACCGGGATAAAATGCTCAAAATTTCAAAAAAATTAATGATGTGGATGAGGCAATAGAAGTTGAAGAAAACGAGGAAGATATTTTTAGTAATAAAGAAAACATTTATTTTAGGCAAAGTCCAACTAGCGTGTCAGGACAAAATGCCAACCGGTAAAAATGCCAACGAGGCCTAAAACGGTCAAATTACCAACCGGGTCAAAAAATTATTTACAAAGATTTTCTCGTACAAACCACTTGCAGCATTTCACAAATATTTTACCAGAGTTTAAGCAAATGCCAACAACAACAAGGACTATTGGTGACAAGAAAGAGAAAAATGCGATAAAGATTTTCGATAATGTTGAAGCACAGTTTACACCCCGAGAGAATTTTCAAAAAATCTCACAATGATGACGATTAAAAACCCGAAAACATTTTTTGATCAGAACCTGATCACCAACAGGTCTCTTCTGGGCCCATTCATTTGTTTCTAAAGTGACCATTTTGTCTTTGATCTCCCCGATGGTTTCTTGGATGAGTTCGGCGGGTTGGAATCGCTGCACTCTCCAAATTGTATCGATGTTAAGCCAAGCACACCCGAGTATCCCGGATTGCCATAAGTGGGCAACAACGCATTGTCGGTTGCTGTCTTTGATTGAGCCATCGGTGTGCTGCTGAAGTTACTGCTGCTTTTTCGGGAAACGCCTTGAAGACCCGGCATGCCCTCGAGCGCGCGACCGAAGGGCAGGGGCGGGGAATCATTGGCTACAATAATAGTTTTGCCATTTCGAGAAAAGGAGGCGTTTGATAATCCCGGCATGCCGAAGAAAGATTGGATCAATAATAAATCTTATTATTAAAATTAATTTTATTCATTCATAAAATAAATGTCCAGTTTTATTCAAATTTTTAAATCATACAATATGACATTGAATGTACAAAAATAGAAGTTGATTCACAGAACTGCTCCAAAGTCTCGGTCAAAATCTACAAAAAAAATAAAACAACCGGCGCTTGACGGCACCGTCGATCTCGAATTCGTTGACCGCACCTTGCGCAAATGCCATTAGTTTAAAATGTCATCAATTTTTAATGAACAACTCCAGCAGCTGCTGTCGTGCCGCCACCTTCACATTCTACACTAAAAATGCTGTTTTCATTCTATTTTTCATTTTTGCGATTTTATGACGACGGAAACTCATTTTTGGGTCATAAAAAAGGAAGGCAAACCCCCAAAATTTGTCACCGAAATTAGCTAAAATTGTTTTTTAATAAACAATTCATATTAAAGACTAGGGTTGGACAAAACCGGATATTATCCGGGTCCCCCGGATACCGGATAGCTCAAAAACACCCGGATACCGGTCCCGGATCCAGCATAATTTAGCTGTCATCGTTCAAGACCGGATAATTCTTATCCAAAATTTTCCCATACCGGTTCCAGATTATCCGGTTTTGTCCAACCCTATTAAAGACGCAAAAGAAATTATAATTTATTTTAATCAAAAGAATTTAAAAACAATGTGCCCCCTCCCCCTCCTCCTCTGTTTTGTTGTTGCCCCATTTTCCGATGTCCAAATTACTCGCGTCGTTGGGCAGGCAGTCCGGTCCGTCCATTCACCCCAACATTGGGTGGTTTTTGTTTGCATTAACAATCGATTTTGTTTGTTTATTGATGGACGAAAATGACGCCGAGGGGGTCGGTCGTCCGGCGACTGTCCATGTGCCAAAAGCATTCCCTTTAATGCCGCCCCGGGGTAAATGCGTTCAAACAAAAATCTTTTAGCACTTTTCGGGACTCTTGAGTCAGTTTCAACGTTGGGTTAAGTTTCCTGCATTTGCCAACAACAACAACAACAAAAGGGTTCATTTCGATGCGGTTCTCGCGCGATCAGTTGGACATGCTGGAGCGCAAATATTGGACACATCAATACCTGGCGTAAGGACCGAATCCAGACCGGGGCAATAACTGGTTTTAAACTTAACCGATTCTAAAACCATTCAAGAGCTCTTGTCAAGATGAAGCTATTATTAAGCTAAAGCTTTGCGATTGGGCAAGTTTAAAAAGTTATAGCCAGGAATCACCAAAAATCGGGATTTGAAACTCTTTTAAGTGTTTCTGACCATAACCTTTTTTGAGACTTGTTCAATCGAAAAGCTTTAACTTAATAATAGACTTCATCTTGACAAGAGCTTTCGAATGGCTTTTAGAAAGTCTGAATCCGTTGAGTTAAAGTTAGTTATTGCCCCGGTCTGATTCGGTTCGGTAGCCCAATACCTTAGCCTTCCCGAGCGTGCGGAGCTGGCCTATGAGATTGGCGTGGCCGAGTGGAATGTTAAGGTTGGTCAAATGAGTCCTGCCACCGAATTGAGCGTGGGAGTACAAAATTACTAATGGGAACTCAATTTTTGGAGCCAATTTTGGCACTTTTTCCAGACCTATTTAGGCGCCTATTTCGAGATTTGTCGAGCCTAAAAGTAGCATCCATGCTAATGGGTCAACAACATGCTTAATAAGCCAAAATGCGATCAATAATAATTCCAATTTTAACAATTTTGCCATTTTTACAATGTCAAAATCGCCAATTAGATAAAACATTTGGCCCTTTGTTAGATGTGGTTCCAAAATCAACGAGCAAAAGATAAACGCAGAGCCAAAGAAGCCAAGCAGCAGCTGCTCTCCCAACATAATGTATAAGAATTTATGCCAAATTTGAAAATGCTTTTTATTAACGCAATATTTTTATAAGAAAAAAATGATTAAGTCGAATTGCATTTTAAATTCAAAAGGCTGCTACCGGCGTAACGTTCGCCGTACCTCAACAGCCCGTTGCTGCGGCGGCACCTTCTGCTGCTACTACTGTTCGCGCCACAAAATGTGCCAACCGTTGTGGCAAGGGTTGGGTGGGAAATTTCTAATCCGTTAACCCCCCAGGGGTTTTCGGTTTTAGGGTTTCCATCCGCCGGTTACCAGAAAATTATAAAATTACGCAAACCCCCAGGCAAGGGCCGTCGCCGTGCAGTGACTGCTCGCACCAAAACCACTCGACAAGCAGCCGGCGGCAAGCGCAAAAGCCGTCGTGGCACTTTACGGACGAAAGCGGTGACCGCCGATGCCGACAAATAAACTTTGCGCGAGGGTGGGTATTTTTATGAGTTTTAAAAAGGTTAAGAAAATTTCAAACATTTTTTTTTAGGTGATCAATCAGCGAATAAACTTCGACACCGAAAGTGATCAGTGGAAAAGATCATTCATTTTCTTTAGGAAATTTTTTAAAAATCTTTGAACGGCATTAGGCAGCTGGGCTTACTTCCATCAAATTTTCAAAAAAGCGAATCGGAGCATACAAATTCAACTTTTTCATTCAATGCTGTATTTATGCCTAATCACAATTTAATTGAAGTAAAGTGTCCCAGCGGCGGGTTGTATGGTTAAAACGCCTAAGGGGCGGGTAAAAGAGACAGACGGCAAGTTGAACGCCCCGGGAGCTCAGACGGTTAGCGCGTTGGCTTGTGTTTGTGAAGCTGATCAGTAGTGATCATCGCGCCAAGGGTCGTGGGTTCGATAAAATGCCAAAATCAAAACACAAACCGATTGGACGATACGATAAATTTGATAAATTACGAAAAAATTAAAAATATCGCACTGTTTTAACCGCGATTCAAAAGTGGTTAAATGTTTTAAATAAAGTCATAAAAAGCAACACATTTTAATATTAAGCAATTTTATGCATAAGTGTCATTTTTTGGTGCATTAAATGAACAAATTTTTTTCAGTCCACGTGACGTACCCCCGGGGGAAAACGGGGGGGGGGGTGGGGGGGGGGTCCCGGGTTGGTGGTAATCTATTCAATTCAATTAGTTAATTAGTTGTTCAATTAGTTAGTTGTTGCCGCCATTCGAGCCGGCTGAACATTTGCAGCAGCCATTGCATTCATTCAGACTAAAAATTGAGAAAATTTTGTACGGTTTTTAATTTGTCGTCGTCCTCTTTTTGGACAAATTGTCTAATCGGAAAAATGTAAAACAATTTGGGGGGGGGGCAAACGTCAAGTTCTAAACGTCTGGTGCCCAAAAAACAAAGTCTTGATGACCGGCGGGCACGGCATACCGTCGATGCTTTTTTGGTATACGGCAAAACACTCACTAATCCAATAAAGCTGACTTTAGAAAAGCTTTACACAAAAAAACCACCGGTTCCCAATTTTTTTAAAACATGTTTTTACAGGCAGCAGATGTTGCACGACGACGGCACGTGCCATCATCCCGGTTGGCACTTTTTGCGGCGCGAACAGCAGCAGCAGAAGGTGCCGCCGCAGCAACGGACTGTTCATGTACGGCTGGAATTCGGTGACGGCACAGCGCGCAAATGCCAACAGCAGCTTTTTGAATTGCCTATATATTTAAAGTTGCATTTTTAAAATTTGGCATAAAATTCTTGCATTATGGTGGAGTTGTCGTTCTTGTTTACAGTACTCTTCACGCCGATTTTCGATTTAAAAGAGAAATTTTTAGGGGTAAACTAAATTAGCCATTGACTTTCGCGAAACAAAAAAAGCGGCGGGGCGGGTGACCTCGTACTTAAAGGCATGGCTTTTGGCGGAACCGCGCAGTTTACGTCAATCATAATTTAATCGTTAGCTAAAAAAATCAAAAAAAAAGCCAAAGTTTTCAGTATGTTAAACTTTTGATCAAGCAAAAGCTAACCGATTCGTCTTTTCTCAAAAAAGTTGTAGTTTAAGACGCATAGAAATCGCTTTTTTGTGCCAACTTGGCTCGCTGAGTCATAACTTTCTTTGTTTAAGTCGATTCGCCTAGCTCTTTTCTATTATAGCATCTACAGACATTGGGCTTTCGAATGATACCAAGATTGTTTGATTTGGTCTAATAACCAAAAAGTTATAACGTTTTATTGTCGGGTCGGCGCTGGACTGACACCGACCGACCGTCCATTTGGCACACTTTCGTCCGCCCAAATGCCCACCCCTCGGGGGCATATTTGTCCAGTAGAAGAGCTTGTTAGCTTCTCTAAGCACAGAAACAAATCGATTTCTGCGCGTCCATCCAACAAAACAACAACCAAAAATTGGGTTGACCAGTGGGGGTTTGGTGACCTTCCTTTCAACGACCCCTAATTTGGGCACCATCAGAAAATTGGTGTCCCCCCCCCCTCCGGCAATGGCATTGGCAAATTTGACATTAAACAAAAAATTGAGCAAAAAGTAAGAAATTAACACCGCAAATGTCTATAATTTTGATTAATAAAATAAAAATATGATTTTGAAATTATTTTTTGCTCCTCTCATCGAACTTTGTAATTCTTTTTGTTTTTTATTCTTCTTCTAAAGTAAATTTTAAGAAGCGCAGCAGGATTATCAAATGATCTTGTTTTTAGCAGAAAACACTTCAAAAACTCAATTCTTTACTTAAATTATTTTTAACTTAAATACAAATTTAAATAAAATAATTAAAAATTAAGTTAGTTACCTAAAACGCTTTATTTAATTTGGTTTTAACCGATTTGTTTAACTTTAACTTATTTTTTTGATACAAGTTTAGCCTTGGCTCTTTAATTTTAACCTTTTGTTATGCAATTGTTGTTTGTTTTCTCAAATTTTCTGCAATTTTGTAAAACAAAATTTCAACCGGCGCTTGACAGCACCGTCGATCTCGAATTCGTTGACCGCACCTTGCGCAAATGCCATTAGTTTAAAATGCCATCAATTTTTTAATGAAAAACTCCAGCAGCTGCTGTCGTGCCGCCACCTTCACATTCTTTACACTAAAAATGCTGTGTTCGTTCTATTTTTCATTTTTGCGATTTTATGACGACGGAAACTCATTTTTGGGTCATAAAAAAGGAAGGTACATAAACCCGAAATTTGTCACCGAAATTAGCCAAAATTGTTTTTTAAACAATTTCTATTAAAGACGCAAAAGAAATTGAATTTATTTTAATCAAAAGAATTTAAAAACAATGTGCCCCCTCCCCCTCCTCTGTTTTGTTGTTGCCCCATTTTCCGATGTCCAAATTACTCGCGTCGTTGGGCAGGCAGTCCGGTCCGTCCATTCACCCCAACATTGGGTGGTTTTTGTTTGCATTAACAATCGATTTTGTTTGTTTATTGATGGACGAAAATGACGCCGAGGGGGTCGGTCGTCCGGCGACTGTCCATGTGCCAAAAGCATTCCCTTTAATGCCGCCCCCGGGGCATGTGCAATTAATGGCCGCCCCCTCGGGGCATATGCATGCAATTTGCGTCCAAGAAAAAATCTTTTAGCACTTCTCGGGACTCTTGAGTCAATTTCAACGTTGTGTTAAGTTTCCTGCATTAGCCAACAACAGCAATCGATGCGGTTCTCGCGCGATCAGTTGGACATGCTGGAGCGCGCATTTCAGGAAAGTCATTATCCTACATGTTTCGATCGTGAGAATCTGTGCGCTGAAATTGGCGTGGCCGAGTGGCAGGTTACGGTTGGTCATATGAGTCCTGCCGCGCGTGGCATGGCAAAATTACTAATGGCCAACATAATAAGCCTAATAAAAAATCGAAATGCAGTCAAAATCATTAGTAGCTTAAAAGCGGACAAAAAAAAATTACGATGAAATCCCTAATAAACGGAATTGCCAATTTTTACATTTTAAAATGAATTTTGAATTTTAACAATTTTGCCATTTTTACAATGTCCCAATCGCCAATTAGATAAAACATTTGGCCCTTTGTTAGATGTGGTTCAAAAATCAACGGGCAAAAAATAGACGCAGTTACAAAGAAGCCAAGCAGCAGCTGCTCTCCCAACATAATGTATAAGAATTTATGCAAAATTTGAAAATGTTTTTTATTAACGCAATATTTTTTATACGAATGATTTAGTCAAATGGAAAGGAATATTAAATTGGTGCTAGGGCGTTTCGCAAAATCCGCCATCTCTACGCCCCGCCCCCAAAGTGATCAGACCACCCCTGGGGGGTTAAAGGGGGGGTCAACCCTTCAAACTTCCCAGAGCATCACCATTTTTTCTAAAAGACACAGCTCCGGCAGCTCAATCTTTTCCTTAGCGACAACATATTGTTACATTTGCGCTGCCAGGCTACACATAAAAAAATGGTGCTGATCGGAAAAGTTTGAGAGGTTGATCCCCCCCCCCCCCCCCTTTTAACCCCCAAGGGGTAGTCTGATCACTTTGAGGGCGGGGCGCGGAGATGGCGGGTTTTGCGAAACGACTCGGCCAGCACGCATTAAATGTGCATTTTTAATCCAAAAGGCTGCTACCGGTGTAACGTTCGCCGTACCTGAACAGTCCGTTGCTGCGGCGGCACCTTCTGCTGCTGCTGCTGCTACTGCTACTGTTCGCGCCGCAAAAAGTGCCAACCGTTTTGGCAAAGGTTGGGTTATCGGTTTTAGGGTTTCCATCCGGTTACCAGAAAAATTATAAAATTATGGGAAATTTCCAATTCGTTAACCCCCCAAGAAAATTATAAAATTATGGGAAATTTCCAATTCGTTAACCCCCCAAGAAAATTATAAAATTATGGGAAATTTCCAATTCGTTAACCCCCCAAGAAAATTATAAAATTATGGGAAATTTCCAAGAATTCGTTAACCCCCCAAGAAAATTATAAAATTATGGGAAATTTCCAATTCGTTAACCCCCCAAGAAAATTATAAAATTATGGGAAATTTCCAATTCGTTAACCCCCCAAGAAAATTATAAAATTATGGGAAATTTCAATTCGTTAACCCCCCAAGAAAATTATAAAATTATTGGAAATTTCCAAGAATTCGTTACCCCCCAAGAAAATTATAAAATTATGGGAAATTTCCAAGAATTCGTTAACCCCCCAAGAAAATTATAAAATTATGGGAAATTTCCAATTCGTTAACCCCCCAAGAAAATTATAAAATTATGGGAAATTTCCAATTCGTTAACCTCCCAAGAAAATTATAAAATTATGGGAAATTTCCAAGAATTCGTTACCCCCCCAAGAAAATTATAAAATTATGGGAAATTTCAATTCGTTAACCCCCCAAGAAAATTATAAAATTATTGGAAATTTCCAAGAATTCGTTACCCCCCAAGAAAATTATAAAATTATGGGAAATTTCAATTCGTTAACCCCCCAAGAAAATTATAAAATTATTGGAAATTTCCAAGAATTCGTTACCCCCCAAGAAAATTATAAAATTATGGGAAATTTCCAAGAATTCGTTAACCCCCCAAGAAAATTATAAAATTATGGGAAATTTCCAAGAATTCGTTACCCCCCAAGAAAATTATAAAATTATGGGAAATTTCCAAGAATTCGTTACCCCCCAAGAAAATTATAAAATTATGGGAAATTTCAATTCGTTAACCCCCCAAGAAAATTATAAAATTATTGGAAATTTCCAAGAATTCGTTACCCCCCAAGAAAATTATAAAATTATGGGAAATTTCCAATTCGGTAACCCCCCAAGAAAATTATAAAATTATGGCAAATTTCCAATTCGTTAACCCCCCAAGAAAATTATAAAATTATGGGAAATTTCCAATTCGTTAACCCCCCAAGAAAATTATAAAATTATGGGAAATTTCAATTCGTTAACCCCCCAAGAAAATTATAAAATTATTGGAAATTTCCAAGAATTCGTTACCCCCCAAGAAAATTATAAAATTATGGGAAATTTCAATTCGTTAACCCCCCAAGAAAATTATAAAATTATTGGAAATTTCCAAGAATTCGTTACCCCCCAAGAAAATTATAAAATTATGGGAAATTTCCAAGAATTCGTTAACCCCCCAAGAAAATTATAAAATTATGGCAAATTTCCAATTCGTTAACCCCCCAAGAAAATTATAAAATTATGGGAAATTTCCAATTCGTTAACCCCCCAGGCAAGGGCCGTCGTCGTGCAGTGACCGCTCGCACCAAAACCACTCGACAGGCAGCCGGCGGCAAGCGCAAAAGCCGTCGTGGCATTTTGCGGACGAAAGCGGTGGCCGCCGATGCCGACAAATAAACTTTGAGAAGGTATTTAATGGAATTTAATGTTTAAAATTTTTTGAATTTAACTCATCAGCTGAGATGCACAGAGAATGGATGGCAACGACTGAAACTGATCAATGGAAAAAACATTTTTATTTTAAAATACCGTAACTAATTTCATCGAATTTATTCATAATTTTGAACAACACCCGAGAATTAATTGAAAAATAAAAACAATGCCAGACAATGCACTAATCACATCGACGAATATATTTAATTTATTTCTGCAAATACAAAAATGTAGCAGTTTGCTATGTTTTATATTTTTATCCACTATAAATAAGTATTTGCAAATTATCGCCGGCACACTTTCATCTATTCATTTTTGGAGTCCATTTGGCCGTCAGTCTCCAATCACTTCGGGTAGAATTTTCGGCCCGATTTCGCGCAGTCTAAAAAATAGAATTTTTATTACAAATCCAAAAATATGCTATTCTCAACCCAAACCAAACACAACGTCACATAAAATTTAAATTTGCTGGTCTTGTTTATTTCTAAAATCACCGAGCAACAGCTGGCAAGGCTGGAACTGCACTGCCGTGTAAATGTTTCCGTAGCGTTCCATCTGCTTCACCAACTTTTGCGCTCCGTACAAATCCACAAAGCGGAACGGACCGCCCCAAAAGGGTGGGAAGCCGAGGCCGAACACGCTGGCCACATCGCCGTCCGACTTAAAATATTTATTCATTATTTGCGCACAAAACCCCCATGGACCCATGGAACAAATGGAATTTGGCATTATTGGTAGTAAATGAAAATAAATTCCCAAACTCACTTATAATAATATTTATTTATTTAATACAAATTATTTTGTTTTCCTCACCGGCGATGTGATGATGCCCTCCTCCAAACAGATCAGTGCCTCGTTGACAAACCGTGACACCACTCGGATTTGCTGGTCTTCGACGGACGAAGCGCCCTCCGACGGGGTCAGCTGATAGCGTGCCAAAATCTCTTGGGCCTTCACGTTCGGCAACTTCTTGGACTTCTTGCTGCCCTCCGTTGAATAGGTGTAAATTCCTGGAAAGAAAAAAAAAATTCAAATTCAAAAAAACAAAGTCCTTTTTTTGCACACCTGCCCCGGACTTCTTGCCCTTGAAACCGGCCCTGGTCAATTCGGCGAGCAGTTCAGGAGAGCCTCCTTGAACTCTGGGGCCAAGCGATTTGCTTAAGAAAGCGGCCACATGGTCTCCGACGTCGAGCCCAACCTGAGCATTTAATTTGTAATTAGGGGAGGTGGCATGGTTTTGTTTAAATTTTAACTACCTCATCAGCCAGGGTCGCCATCCCCACAGGGAAGCCGAATTGGGTGGTGATTTTGTCGACTTGTTGTGGCGATACGCCTTCTTGGAACAGGCGAACCACTTCGTTGAGCATCGGGGCAAGACAGCGTACCACGAAGAAGCCGGGCCCATCCTGAAAATTGATTTTTAAACTAAACTTTTTTTTTCGGGAAAAAACTGAAATAAAAAAAAGATCTACAAAATCGATCGAACTCTCTCTACCTTGACAACAACGATCAATTTCTTTTGGGCCAGCCCGAGCTTTGCTGCCACGGCAAGTGCCTCTTTGGACGTCTTCTCGGAAACAATTATTTCCAACAGTTGCATTTTGTCGACCGGCGAAAACTTTAGTGGGGCAAGAAAAGGAAAATATTTTAGATTTATTTGTAAATTATTTTTTTGTTTGTTTTGCAAATAAAAATTGAAACGGACTTCAGAGTTAAAAAGCTCTTTTTGACCCTCATGAACTGTTCAGGCCAAAATTTAATCAATTCATCCTTAGTCCGTTGTCAACCGGTATTGAACCATACAATGTTATTAGAAAAACAAAGCAACAACCACTGCGCTACCAACACAGTGGAAGTGCACTCGGGAAGACATTGCTTCAATAGATACAAAAAATAATTCCCATTGCTCAGCAAAGGCAAAATAAACACTTTTTTGTTGTTGATTAAATGTAAGACCAAAACTCACGTAATGCATGCCGATGACCCGCTCGGGCCGTTGTGCCGCCGATGCAATGTCGCGAATGGGCAGTGCCGAAGTGTTGGTTGCAATTACGCAGTGGCTGGGCACAACTTGTTCAAGCTGTACAAAGAAATGTTGTTTAAAAAAATTAAATAAAACCAATCTCTAAAGCCATTTCATTGCCTTTTGGATGATTTTGTGCTTCAGTCCAACGTCCTCGAACACCGCCTCGACCACCACATCGACCTCGCGCAACTGTTCATAATCGTTCACCACCTGTGAATTGGGGTTAAGCAATGAAGCATATTCAATGCTTTATTTTTTATTCTCACCGGTTTCAGCTTGGTGAGAAAGACGGCATGTTCTGCAGCCGTGAACTTCTTGCGCTTCAGCTGCCCCTCCATTTGAGTGGTAATCTGCTTAAGTCCGCGATCGAGCGCCGTCTGGCTTGTGTCCACGAGAATCTGACAAGGAGGAACAGTGTGTTATCAGAATTAGGATATTGGAGCGTTGAGAATGTTAATCAAAATCACATTGATCAACAAAAACTTTTTTCGAGTTTTGAATGTGCCAAATCAATTCCCGTACCGTTTCAATGCCCTTGTCAATGCTGACGTTCGCAATGCCAGCGCCCATCAGACCCGCGCCAATGACGGCCATTCGTCTGAATCATTTGTCATTCATTTAGATCAACCAAAAAGTTAGCCCCAGATCATTCAATTGATCAACGAGCACACTGACCAATTAACATTAACCCGATCGGTGATTACTGATCGATACCGGCTCATTTATCAACAACTTTCAACTTACTCCGTTTTGCGCGCCTCGCCGTATTTGTTCTTCTTGCACTCGGTTTGCCCTGAAGCAACAACAGCAACACTAGTTATGAAAGCAATCGGCTTACGATACCTTTGAACAGGCCGATGAGCGCCTGTGATTCCGTTGTTTGAGTGAGGTTGCCAAATTCCTGCAAATAGTGTAGAATTTTTTGTTGTTGTTGCTGTTTCGCTTATTGAACATGAATTAAATAAGCATCAACCCTCACCCAAAAAATCCACCAAAATTTTAAACCCCCCCCCAAAAATGTACCCTCGTCTCCTCTTCGTAGCCCTCCTGCAGTCCATCCACCAGTCCGGTGCGGATCACGTCCAGAATGCGCAACGGTGCCGGGTAGTTGCCGTGCGTTTGCTTCATCACTTTTCCCCGTGCCATTCGCATCATCACCTGTGATTAATGTGGCTTATAAAAAACGGTTTTTTCAATGCCAAAGTTTGCCAAAATTGAAGACTTTAAGCGCTGAATATTTTCGGTGTTCAAAAAGACGCTAAAATTTTAACTACGACAAAAGAAATTTTGTTTGGTTAAACATTTAATTTTCAATGGTTTGTTGTGCGCACACACCGCGTCCAGCAGCGGCCGTCGGGTCATCAACGCGTTCTGCACTCGTTCCAGCCGCGGTCGCACGCGATTCACCTTCAGCGTGCCGGCAGCAAGCTGTTCACAGGTCGAGATGGCAACCTCAAAGCAAAGTAATAGTTGTTGGTAAGAAAATTGTGCAAATTAATGACGACTAATATTTATTATTTTGTTGGATAGGCGCGGTGGGTAAGATGTTCGGGTTCATCATCCACCACCAACCAGTGCACATGTACCTCTTCCAAATAGCGATGCGTTCCGCTGATCGGGTCCGTCAGTCCAGGTCCCAATGGCTAAAAAAATAACTTAAAAATTTGCCGCAAAAGAAAGAAGAAGAAAAAAGCATGGACAGAGAAAACGTTGGTATTGGCACTCACTTGTACGAGCTGGTCAACAAAGCCCATCTTCTTTGCCTTGTCCGGTCGAATTGTTTTGCCTGAAAATGGGGGATTCTGGTTTATTTTTTGACGGAACAAAATCAAGACAACAACTTTACCCACCTGTCAGCATCATGTCGAGCGTGTTCTGCAATGAGATAAGCTTGGGCAACCGTTGGGTGCCGCCGGCGCCCGGCAACAAGCCGAGCATCACCTCCGGCAGTGCAAACTGCGTCTTCGACGAGTTGAGCGCAATGCGGTAATGGCACGCCAGTGCCATCTCCAGCCCGCCGCCCATGCAAGAGCCAGAGATGGCGGCAACAATCTAAAATTTTTGAGTCAGTGATCAGTGGCACATTTTGTTTAATTGTGGCGGCCCGACACTGAACAAACAGAGTGATCAAAATGTGTTCGATCATTTGATCACAAATACAAACAGTTGGCACCCTGATCAGGGCCAAATCTAACTGGTGTGAATCAGCAGAATCAAATAAACATCAAACTCGCAAACAACAACAAAAAATTCCAAAAAATTTAATGATTTTTTGCTCAAAAATCTATCCAATTATCCAGTGGATTAATTTAAGAGAGAATTTATGCAAATTTTTATGGCAAAAAAACTCACCGGCTTTTTGCTGCCCTCCATCCGATCGAAATGGATTTTCGCATCGCGTGAGATGCGCGCCGCTGCGTCGGCGGTGTTGCAGCGCGACAGCATGCCAATGTCCGCTCCCGCCACAAAACTCTGCGTAAAGAAATGCATTTATAGTATTTTTGGAAAATAGAAATTTAAACAACTTTTAGAAAAATCATTACGTTCGGCTTGTTAGACATCAGCACAACGCCGCGCACCGACGAGTTCTGTTCGATGGCATCAAACGCTTTGCGGAGGTCCTCCGACACGGCCTCGTTGAGGGTGTTTTCCTTGAATTTTAAATTTCAACATTTCCAAATTTGAGAATTATATTTTTAATTTTGGTGGATACGAACCCGACTTCCATTTCGACCAATACAAACCCAAGCCAGACTTTTTAAACCAAAAAACAATGTTAACCAAGTGGTTAGACCGTATAACGTCAGAGTTTGGATCAGACGCCCAAAATACATTTAAAAAATGTTCAAATTCTAATCGTAAAATTAAAACAATTTTACAAACTATTCGTATCAGGAGCTCGTAAATGGTCAAAAAAAGAAGTCCGACCTCAAGAACACCAAAACAACCTGTTTTCTTAACTTTAATTTTGCTTACCAAAAGGGGGAAACCATCCAAACAAATACCAAAAATTTTCATGAATTTCTTATCGTTGCTTAACAAACCCAAAAACAAGCAATTCTTAAACGAAAAATTATACGTAGGCCTACGCCTACTTGAAATTTGATTAAACCTGAAGTGCCCGAATTTCGAAGAGGTTATTTACCTTCACGTCGGGGATGTCAATTTTGAGCACCGCAATGCCTTGACCCTTCAGTGACCAGGTAACAGCGTCTGAAATTTTAAAATTTAAATTTTTAAGGAACAAATTTTTAAAGAAAAAAAGACATTCTTCTCTTAACTCATGGGCTTTCTCAACAACATTTTACCATTTGTTGATTTTTCAAAATTTAGTCAAAACCCAATTTTTTTTTTTTAGCAAATTGTGTTGGTTTCGCTTCGGACTAAAGAAATCGGAGCTAAATTTTCAACATTTCCGGCAAAAAGAACTTAGCAAAAAAAAATTGTTTACGATTGAAGAGAAATAAATAAATATAAGCAAACCTTTGCGGCCCGCTGTTTTTACAACGGTGTTCTCTGTGAATTTGCCGGGTTCAGCGTCAATTTTGGGCTTTGAGGGTTCAATTTTGCATGCCGGACTCTGTGCCGCCGTGGACGGCGATGGCGGTGTCGAACTTTGCATCGCCAATTGGCTTAAGACGGCGGGTGAAATTCCTGAAATTTGGAAAACGTATTCAGTAAAACTTTATTTTACAAAGAATTTGCTATTACTAAATCGTATTTTTCACTGGATTAGAGGAATTTTCTGAAATTGTCCCATCCCTAAACATAAAATTTTTATAGAATTTTTGGAGAAAAAATTCCGAAGGCCCCTCCAAGCCAAAGTTTTGTAAATTTCTAAGGTTCAATTTCAAACCAAAAAGCCATTACAACAAAATCAAGCAGGGTGAAATTTCCTCTTAAAATTTGGACGCTTTGCTGACTTACGGATGTTTCTAAGCAATAAAGTTGTGTTACAGAGTCTGGGCAACATCTGAGGAATAATTGCACTATTAAAATGACCGATTAAATATCAATTTTCTTAATAGGTAATTAAAAAAATGAATGTTTACGAATAAAACAGCAGCGAACAGAGAGTACAAAGTACGCATTTGTCGACCCCGCCGACCCATTTTCCTTATCCCACACACTCTGCCGTCTTCTCTGTTCGCTTTCCTACTCATTCATCAGCAACAAATCAATTGCACATTCATCCCATGGATGGTGGCGGTGAGGTACTGACCATGGACAGCAAAAAAGAAAAAAAAGAAGCAAATTAATATTTGAACAAATTGTAATAATAAATCTTTGGCGTTCTGTCATCTGTAAAAAATAAATTACAATGGAAATCGGTTAGCCGCACTTTGTATGTGGGGACTTTTCTTAAATGTGCCGCTTTCCCTGTTAAGTTTAGCTCAGAAACAAAATGCTCTATTATTTAATACGAATTTATTTGGTTTTATACGATTTTTTCGAGTTAGAGAGTAAAGAATGTCGAAAAATGGAATTGTTTTGACAACCAAAATATCGTAAACTTCACCAAATTTTGGTTAAAGTAAGCTTGGGTCACTAGAGGAATGTCTTCAAATTTGATAGTGAAAGACAACCTTTGAGCTAGCTATTATGTTACATGGCCCCAAATTTTTAGCAAAATTCAATGGCGGGGATATAATGTCTAACATCGCTCTGTCTGCTGCGCGATTAAAGTTTGTCTGTTAATTTGTTTAAAGATTTTGGCGTTATGATTTGCACAAATGAATTAATTAGCCTTTTTTTTTTCTTTTTTGCCGTCCATGGGGGGGGGGGGGTGCACAATATTTGAATTTTTGGAGCTACACACTCATAATATGTAACAACAATTTGCTGCTGTGCCCGGAGACAAAAATCCACCCAAATTTTGTGGGGTTGCTGATCAGAGACCGGTCGGCCAAGAACCAATTTATCAACATTGGGTTAAATCCTGATCTCGACGAGCCCCCCCCCCCCCCCCCTCTTGATGAAAACCGTCAAAAAAATGGTCGCTCGGAATCCCGGGAAAATTCAGAAGATTTTTTGGGGGGATCGACAAATTCAGAAGATTTTTGGGGGGGGGGGATCCCGACAAATTCAGAAGATTTTTTTGAGTGGATCCCGACAAAGTCAGAAGATTTTTTCGAGGGGATCCCGACAAATTCAGAAGATTTTTTGGGGGGATCCGACAAATTCAGAAGATTTTTGGGGGGGGGGGGGGATCCCGACAAATTCAGAAGATTTTTTTGAGGGGATCCCGACAAATTCAGAAGATTTTTTTGAGTGGATCCCGACAAAGTCAGAAGATTTTTTCGAGGGGATCCCGACAAATTCAGAAGATTTTTTGGGGGGATCCGACAAATTCAGAAGATTTTTTGGGGGGATCCGACAAATTCAGAAGATTTTTTTGAGTGGATCCCGACAAAGTCAGAAGATTTTTTTGAGGGGATCCCGACAAATTCAGAAGATTTTATCCCGACAAAGTCAGAAGATTTTTTTTGGGGGGGGGGGGATCCCGACAAAGTCAGAAGATTTTTTTGAGGGGATCCCGACAAATTCAGAAGATTTTTTTGAGTGGATCCCGACAAATTCAGAAGATTTTATCCCGACAAAGTCAGAAGATTTTTTTTGGGGGGGGGGGATCCCGACAAAGTCAGAAGATTTTTTTGAGGGGATCCCGACAAAGTCAGAAGATTTTTTCGAGGGGATCCCGACAAATTCAGAAGATTTTTTGGGGGGATCCGACAAATTCAGAAGATTTTTTGGGGGGATCCGACAAATTCAGAAGATTTTTTTGAGGGGATCCCGACAAATTCAGAAGATTTTTTTGAGTGGATCCCGACAAAGTCAGAAGATTTTTTTGAGGGGATCCCGACAAATTCAGAAGATTTTTTGGTGGGGGGGGGGGATCCCGACAATTCAGAAGATTTTTTTGAGTGGATCCCGACAAAGTCAGAAGATTTTTTTGAGGGGATCCCGACAAATTCAAAAGATTTTTTTGGGGGGGGGGGGGGAGCACGCTCAATCGGGATCCCGGCTTAAGACCCCAACCAATTCAGAAGTAATTGTCGATGACACCTGTCCCGTTTTATGAAAAATGTGATCTCGTCATAAACTCCTAAAATTTTAAAAAACCGCACTTTTGTCCACCCCTAAGAAAAGCAAATCGTCATCAAGCCACATATGTCTGGTATGTTTTCTTTTTGTCGTCCCTTTGATCAACGATTCTTCAACTCCTTATACGCGCGCGTGCTGAGGTTTACGGCGAGTCCGTCTACGGCGGGGCGGCGGCCGCATAATGCTCTGCCGTACGAGCGAGATCGAACAAGACTAAATTTGTTATATCGTCAAAAAAAAAATTGTATTCGACGAGTTATTCATTTAGGGAACGGGGATGAGAATGGCCGGGGATCCCCGCTTTTCCCCGTCCCCGGCCGGCTTCAACCCTTTAAAATTCATCTTCCACCATAACTTACGCGTTCCAACCGCGCTGATTTCCGAGGGGTTGTTGTTTTCGCTGAAGTGATTACACATCCGTTCAAGTTGCGTGAAAAACATGTCGTGAGTGTACGGAGGGTCTGGAGGGCCCGCCAAATTAAGCCCAAACGACCGCGAAACTCGAAAGGCGCCTGCAACTACTGAAATTTTGATATTAGGGGGGCTACCGGTCCGAATCCCCCCACAGCCAATAATGGTCCAAATCAGCCCTGGTTCGAATCTTCCCACAGCCAAAAAACAGCCTGAATCCCCCCCGGTCCGAATCCCCCCGGTCCAAATCCGTCCCCAACCCCGTGCAATCAATCTCAAATTCCGTCTGAACCTGTATTTTTCAAATTCCGGGTTTATTTCTCATGTTATCAAAAAATAAACTCACAATCACGGAGGTGCACCAAATAGTACTCGCTCGAAACATTCGGGATGATGGTGTGAAGGCGGGTCTTTCCTCTGAGCAAGTGTTGACGCTTAAGTTCAGATAAATTAGATTATGTAACAATTGCAAAATTCTGAGGATTTACTTTTTCTTCAATAATCTTTATCCAGGCGCGCTGCTTTTTTAGAATGAAATAGTCAAATACTAGAGAAATTCTAATTTTGGCCCAGCGCGTGTCAAAAGGAAGAGCACCGATCAAATTCAAAAGTAACTCGGGCGGAATTTTTTTAACCATTTTTGGAAATAAGGCGCCTCTACAGCGAATCATTTTGTGCATTTTAGTTATCTTTTCACAGCGCGTCATTTTGGCATTTGATTACCGCATAACCATTTAGCCAAGCGTTTCGAGACGAAAAGAAAAATAATAAAGAATTGAAAAAACGCTCAATGGCAAAAATTTTGTTAAAAATATTGAAACAAAAATTAATGTTGAATTTTTTTCAAAAATTTTTTGGGCTCGTATTTTAATTTAAAATTTTCAAAAAATTTTGTTTATGGGGGGAAGCGCATGTACCGGATATATCCGCGGATATCCGGATATCCGAGGCCATGCCTGGTCCCATGCCATTTTAAACCGGTTTTGCTTGCTTGGCCTCTTGCTCTTGACCGTTTTTGGCCTAGTTGGCATTATTACCGGTGGAATTTTGACCGGTTGGCCTTTCGTCCTGACACGGAATTCAAGGGTGCCCGAAATCCGAAATTAAAATGCAATTTTGTTATTTCTCACCGCATCCACAAGAGGGTCCCCAGGGTACGCGGCCATTAAAATTGTCGGAAAGCAAAAAGTCGTGCAAATTCTGTCCGCAAATTTCCTATGAATAAAAAAATAGCTGGGGGCGGGGATTATGCTTTTGTATTTGGGTACACAAAATTAATTTAAAAAATGCAAAAAAATGTTGCGATGGTGGACAATTTTTGAATATTTTTGGGGCTACACACTCACATAATATGTAACAACAAAACAAAACAAATTTGCTGTGCCCGGAGACAAAAATCCACCCAAATTTTGGGGGGTTGCTGATCAGAGACCGGCCGGCGGGCCAAGAACCCATCGGGATCACGGCTAAATCCTGATCTTGACGACGACCCCCCAGTCGTGATAAAAATACCCAAAAAACGCTCAATCGGGATCCCGGCTTAGGACCCCCAACGAATTCCGAAGATTTTTTTGGGGGGATCCCGACCACCGCCCGGTCTCTATTTGCTGATGGAAGATGGTATGTATTGTATGTGGGTGATGATGCGAAACGGTAACGAGTAACGACAGATGAAGCTGCTCTATACGAATACATAATATAAAACCCCACAGGGATGTGGACAAAACCGTCTATTAGAACATTTATGGCTTGACCAGACCATGAATATATTCAGCGATTTTTTCGCAGTATCGAATTCAAACAATCGTTTTTTTCAGAAAAAATTAAATGTTCTTTTTTGAGTCTTTAGCACACAACGACCCAATTAAGGACATAAAATCATAAACCAACAAAAGGATTGAAAGAGCGGGCGCTTGACCCTTTAGTGAAGTTATGTATACACACCCATCGCAAATCAAATCGCAATGACACATTGATCACACCCTTTTAACTGTTGCCATTCCCCTCCCCCCCCCCAAGTCTCATTCCTCCCCCCGCCCTCTTCCTTCAGTAGCAAAGGTCGATTCATTGGCAATGGTAGCAGCCAGGCCAATCCCCCCCCCCCAAACCCGTCCATCTCACAATAATGGCGATTTTATCTTTCTGGAGAAATGAATGAATGGCTTTTCTAGAAAAGGTTAAGGTGTGAATTTGTTGTTGTAAGCCACCACCAGTCAAAGAGGGGAAAGATGGGAGCACAGACAGAGAGAGTTAAACAGAAATTGTTTGTTTTCAAATAATAAAAAATGCGACCTGCATTTTTTTAATTTAAAAATGGAGAAATTTTGATCAATTTCAATCGGTTCTGCTCAGAGAGCAGGGTGTGTGTCTAACTCTGATAGTCGAGGTCCAAAATATGGCATAATTTCAAATGTTCCAAATTGAGTAAAAACCGCTTTATTCTGATCTTCCTGTGCACAGAGCTTGGACATACATTTTTCCCATATAGTGCTAAGTTTTCTTAGCACAAATCGAGTTTACATTAGCTTCACGACCAAAATGCTTTTCAAACTTCGAATTCAATGATGCCAAAAAATGTTACAAGCCTTTCGTACATTCCCGTATTATCCAACAGAAAAAACATTTTCTGTTTTGAATTAAAATTGTTTGCCTTAGTTTTTTGTTTGAATTGGCAAAAACGGAACAAAATTTTATAAAATATTGTGAGTAAAAAGTAAACGAACGAACGAACAATGAATTAAACTTTGTATCAACCAGTGTGTGAATCAACAAGAATTGAGTGAGTCGTGCAAATTTGTCCGCAAAATTTCCTATGAATAAAAAAATAGCTGGGGAAGGGGGGATTATGCTTTTGCATGTATTTGGGTACACAAAATTAATTTAAAAAATGCAAAAAAAAATGAATCTATTTGTGTAACAACAATTGACTTGGTTTGATTTGGTTGGTTTGCTGTGCGTGGGGGGGGGTGGACAATATTTGAATATTTTTGGGGCTACACACTCACATAATATGTAACAACAAAACAAAACAAATTTGCTGTGATCCACCAAATTTTGGGGGGTTGCTGATCAGAGACCGGCCGGCGGGCCAAGAACCAATTTTTTAGCATCGGGATCACGGCTAAATCCTGATCTTGACGACGACCCCCCAGTCTTGATAAAAATCCCCCAAGAACACTCGATCAGGATCCCGACTAATTCAGAAGAATTTTTTTGGGAGGATTCCCGACCACCGTCCGGTCTCTATTTGCTGATGGAAGATGGTATGTGTTGTATGTGTGTGATGATGCAAAACGGTAACGAGTAACGACAGATGAAGCTGCTCTATATGAATACAGAATAACCCACAGGGGCGTGGACAAAACCGTCTATTAGAACATTTATGGCTTGATCAGTCCATGAATATATTCAGCGGTTTTTGAGGTGAGGGACCCAGTCTAAAAAAATATTGGGCACCAGAGATGCCCATTCTTAATTAGAACCGTCGGATTTTTTTAAATGAAAATTTTTCATAAATTGTCGAAAATTCAAAGGCTGACACCTAGTTTTTGGCAGAGTTGAGCGGCTAAATTCTAAGGATTAGGGAATTTGCCGGGGGGGGGGCAAAATGCCCGGGCTTTTACAGCGGACTACTAAAATCTAAATTCCCGCTTTTCTGAAAAATGTGACCTCGCCATACTCTTCTAAAATTTCAAAAAAACCGTACTTTTGTCCACCCCTAAAGAAAATTAAATTTAAAAAGAAAATCGTCATCAAGCCAAATAATCTGTATGTTTTTGTGTCGTCTCCTTGATCAACGATTCTTCAACTCCTTATACGCGCGCGTGCTGTAGCGTCCCAAGCAGCAGCCCACCAGCAGCAGCACCAGCAGACCAATGCCAAGCCAGGTGAGAATGCTGGTCCGTTGCGGGTGGTTGACCAACACGGCGTACGCCTATTTAATTAAATGTACAAAAATGAACCTTTTTTTTATTTTAATTTTCAACCAATTAAATGACTTTTCATTTTTAAAATTTATTTATTTTTATATTTGTCGAGAGTTTTGCTTTTCAGGACGAGAGCCCAGATCGATCGAGATCTCGTCGAGTGGCCTTCACGTTGGGTGGGCTCTTTTCATTGACTCAACTTTCTTAATTCATAAATCATTCCCGGGCCAGATCAGCATTGAAAACATATTAAATCACAAATATCGGGGGAATCCATCGTGCGCATTTGGTTTCTAGCTTGGAAGACATTTCAAATAAAAAATGTCCGGGTTTTCTTGGCGAAATTATGTCTTTAAAATTATCCTGTACTTATTAGGTATGGGTTTCTGAAAATTCCCAAAATTTCAAAAAAAAATGCTTGGCAGCATTGACTCTGTCACGCGCGTTTGCGTTGCGGCACACGTACCTCGGACCACGTGTCCGGCAATGCCATCCGGTACTCGTCATGTGCAACCTGCCACAATTTGTTCCGCTCCGTCAGCTTTGTACGGCACGAGGCGGACAAATGCACTTGGCTGTTCCGTGCCGCGTCCACCAGGCACATGATAACTGAAAAGATTGTTCAAATATTTCAATATCAGAGATTTTTAATTAAATAATTTTGATTCAAAATTAAAACGGAATAATTTTGTATTAAAAAATATTTTTAAATTTTAAAAAGTGTTACTTCGGCTCTGCCCGGGCGGCACTTCCCGGCACACGCGTTGTATGTCTACACTGCACGCCTCGTGCAGTCCCGGATCAAGATGAATGTCAATCAATGATTCTTGCGTTCGCCGAGCCAACTGAACATAAAATATAAATAAATTTGTCTTGCTAAAATGTGATCTGAGTGAGCCAATCGGATAATGATCAGACCAGTAGAGAAAGTGCCAATCAATCAATAAAAATAAAAAACAAAACGATTTGATACGGCTTTCATTTTTTCTGAACACTTTTATTATGTGATTGATGACGATAATTACTTATAATTGATCACCGTACCTGTTGCGCACAATCCCGATCCGGAATCTGATTGGCATAGAAGTCGGCCTTCAGGCACTCCAGCACCGTGTCGTAGTTGCCGCCGCGGGCAATGATCGCGTTGGCACAATGCTTGTTGATTGTTCGACGGCATGCCTTGTACAGCGCGGGGTCCAGCTGTATGTCGAACTCGCTTTCCAGGATCAGCTTAGACAGCTTAAAAATGGGAAGGATTGATTTAAATTTTTTAAAACAACAAAAACTTATTTCTAAAAATAAAAATGTTCAAAAGTCTAAAAATTTTTCGGATTTGTACTGACCAAAATTAGCGCAAAAGTATCAGAGATCAGACAATTATTATATATATAATTATTAATTCATCCATCTATATCTTACAGATTTGATCAAAATTTGGTTCGTTCTAAAGGTCCGATCATCAGACAGATCGAGATTTGATGGGAGAAGAATCTCGGCACATACGAATTTCGATCGAGAAGCTCGCAAAAACGACGGTAAATTTTGCCGATCGAGAACCCTCAAAAAATCTGAGGGTTCGGCCTCTAACTTGTAGTGAGTGAACAAAATCACTGCGCAATAATGCAATTCAACTACCTCATCTTTGCATCCCATCGACAGGTGCATGCCGCCGCCGGTGAATTTGGCAAATTGTGTCCGCAGGCATGTGGCGATGATTGGCCCAAGTTGTTGTTGTGTGTATTGCGGGTTATTGATCTTCTTGTAGTCGTCGGCACAACTTTAATTAAAAAAAGAAGAGAATTATAATTTATTTAAGAATTGTTTTTTTATGTTTTTAATTTAATTCAAATAAATTATATTATAAATGCAACAAAAAAATGCCGACTATTGTTCGGCCTCCTTCTGGCACGACTCCAGCAAGGACGGGTTGAGCCGGTCGTCCTTCACTCGCTCCAGCATACGCTCCTTCACCACCTTAGCAAATCAAGAAAATGCCGTACCCGTTTAAGAGTGCCATAATTTTGAATAAAATGAGCGAAAAGATTAGTCTTTCGTGGACAAGCAAATCAGAGTTATTGCTAAAAAAAAACTCGCCCGTTTTAGGCACCTTAAAGATACTAAAACATCTTAAAAGAGATGAAGCTAAACCCAAAAAAAAATATGCCAAAATAGATTTTAGTTTTGTAGCAACTCACTTTAAGACAGCCCTTCTGAAGTAGGCGCACAATTTTGGTGTTCTGAAAAATAAATCAAATTCAATTATATTTTTTAAAATATTTTAATTAGGGTTGCTCCCTGACCCTTCGGGGGTAGGAAACCCAGAGGTGTTCTTCGGGGGCGTCAGGCATCGGAGGCAGGGTTTTCAGCAGGTCGAGAAAAATGTCGGGTCGGATTCCGGATCGACCCAAAAAACATCGGGTCGGGTACCGGGTCAAGAAAAAAGCCGAGTTTCGGCTCATGGGTTTCGGTTAATCCTTTATCGCAAAAGAAGCAACTTTAAATTTTTACACAGTCTTATAAGGCTGGAGTAGTGCGTTAAAGGTTGCCTTAACTACATTATGCGGACCGCTGCAACCCTGGTCGTGGGGTAGCAAAGTCGGGAATTGGGATTCTTCGGGGACGGCGTGTCGGGGGTGAGGCCCAAAAAATGGCGAGGGTCGGGAGGCGTCAGGGTCGGGAATCAACCCTAATTTGCTTTAGAAAGCTTTGCGGGACTCAGTTTGCTCACCATCAGACAGTCGAGCACTTTGTCGCCCTTCTGACTGCCGCAGTATTTGCCAATGTCGTATTTGCAGGAGTTCTAAAAAGCAATCAGACAAAACACAATAAATGAATATCTCTAAAATTGCCTGCAATTCGTCGTCAAAAGTGTTGTCCAAAGCCTCAATTTTTTCACGGCTGAACACCAACGCTTTGCAATCGGGCGCTTAAAAGGGGGTAATTAATTTTAATAAAACAATTAATTAATAACAAATTACCCAAAGAGGAGTATTCCACCTAAATCAGACCGATCAAGATTTTTGACCGAAATCTCGTTGTTTTTTGACGTGTATTCTCGATCGATCAAAAAATCTCGATCGGTCTTCAAGTCCGAGCTCTAATTCCACCCCAAAATTTCTTACCAAGATTGTCAAAGTTGATCCTCAAACATTCCACAACGTCTTCAAAGCGTTGCTGGGCCAAGCAGTTGTAGCGCTGCAGGTCGGTCGCGCACTGCTTCATCAGCTGCGGGTCCGCATCGCCCATGTGCTCTTTGTCATCAAACTACAGTATGAACAAATGGATTTTGGGATGAATTGTGTGTTGCGCGCGCGCAATGTCGGCACACGGTAAGCGAACCAGAAAAAAAACAAAGTTGCCAACAATAAATAATAAATAATAATAATAATATAATAATAATACCAATTAGTACAAAAAAATTTCTGGAATGGATGCGCGAATTCAAAATTGGCGTTTCGATCAAGATCCATTTTGTCAAAAAATATCATTTCTTTTCAGATCCGAGCACGAAAATATCAGATTATCATAAAACCCCGAGATGAGACTCGAGACCGATAAGAAATCCCAAACTTACATACAGAGCCGGACAAAAATAATTTTTTTGTCCAACGAAACGAACAAAAAAAAAACATACAAAACAAAAAAAGCCAAATTTTACAAAACAAAACGCCAAAAATGTACGAAAAACAAGAAACGTTTTCGTCCAGCCCTGATCCCCAAAAGCCGAGACTTACCGAGCCTCGAGACTCTCAAGCATCACTACTCCAAGCTCCCTAGTTTTGGGGGTTCCATAATGGTGTGGGTTAAAAGCTAACAATTTCAACGCCAAAAGACAACCCTTCTAAACTTCTTCTGATCACCCGGGACACCCATCGATCGGTTACCAATTTACGGCACGGCACGCATATCCATTCCCTCCCAACTCCAAAAGTGGTTTATTGATTTATTTTTGTAGGAAAAAGCGCAGCACCAAAAGCAAAACAGACAGTGGAAACTCACATCGACCTGTTCTTGTTGCAAATAAGCGACGCGCAGCTGCTTCTTGCAGTCCTTGCCCAAGTCTTTCTGTTCGCTGAGCACGCGATGCTCAAACACAATGTTGGACAGGCAACGAATGATGGCACCCCTAAAGAAGAATAACAAAAGTGATCTGACTGTCGATCAATTAAAACGTAAAAAGATAAATCAATTTTCGCCATTTTGGTGTCAAAATTGAAAAAATTTGAGGTCTCGGAATTCCGATTTCCAAAATTTTTGAGGTCGTGGTGCCCATCCTTAGTGCATATCCCTGGTCCCGACCGATCACAGTGCGGTATCTCGATTGAGAGATTAAGCACAAGATTTGCGGGGATTACACAAATTTGTTGTTTGATACTCTGGATCATTGAGAAACACGAGCGTATTCGGCGGGACACAAACTGATCAGAAAATGTCCGATCACTTCAAAGCCCCACTCACTTGTCCTGTCCAAACTGGACACAATGCGTGCGAATGTCGTCTTGGCAAGCTTGCGTGAAGCGGTAGCTGAAATGGTAGTCCCGGAGCGAGATCAGCTCAAAGTGATTGACGTAAGAACGGCATTTGGTGCTCATCTCATCCGCCTCTTTGTGTGCGGCCAAACATTCCTTTAAATGGGAGAGGGGGGTTACGGTAGAAATAAAAAAGACTGATTACGGTAGGATTCATTAAAATAGGGAAAGGAATTACGGTAGGATTTCAAATGAACCTCTTTTAAAAAGGGAAAGCGGATTACGCGGTAAGAAGTTCTATAGGAATGTGATTACGGTATGCCTACCAAATGATGAGAGTTACGGTGGTGGAATTCATTCATTTAAAACGCCAATGGACACCGATACTGTGTCACAACATACAGTCTTCTTCAACCTTACCATCACGTCCCCGTGATCGATCTCCTGCGTCTGATACTGTGCACAATAGGTGCTGATCACTGGACGACAAGCGCGCGTCAACAACCGGTTCAGCTTCGTGTCCCGGGACTCCATCTGCGTGAACCGCTCCACCTCGGTGTAGCAGCGGCCATAGCGGTCCTTGAACTCCTTCTGCTCAAAGTGCTCCTGCAGACAGTGCATTTCCTCTGTTGGCTTGATGTTCTGTGAGCCTGGGGGCAAAATGTTTTTTTGTTGTTTCATTTTCTGAAAAATGGAATAAAAATTCTTGGCAAAAATATGCCAAAGAAAATATTGGCCATAAAAGTATCAATGTGTATGGCACGTACAGTACTCGGAGAGCGCGTCTCTGCAATTCTCCTCAATGTCCGGGATCAAATTGACGCGTGCCGCCCGCTCGCGCAGCACACGGCGCACATTCGACGCGCACTCATTGCTCAACGGATTCGCCTCGTCATAGCCTCAAAAAATGATTTTTTTTTTGTTTAATTATTTTTTACACAAATATATTCGTATTAAAATTTGTTTTAAATACATTGATCGCTTTACCTGATCGGTAAAGACAGGCGAGCACCTAAACAAAATGAAAAGTTTACTCATTTTACGAACATTTTGATCAAAAAAATTTTTAATCAATTTTTAAACGCTTTAACAACATAGTTATCGTCCAAATTGTCGCCTCAACCCAAACGCGGGATTTAGACGCCACCGCCCCCCCCCCCCTCCCTTGGTCACCTATGATCAGTCTGCTGATCACTTTGATCAGCTCCATGGGGCGAGGGGGGGGGCAGGACCACTAATAAAAATGTGGAAAAATTTGTTTACCTGCGGGCCTGGGTCCACCACCACTTTCTGGTCCTGTCCGGGCAATTTGTTAACACCTTCGTGCCAATTTTCGACGGCACCGCATCGCGTCACCGCCTCCTGATGGCACGACTCGTACAGCTGCGGGTCCAGCGACCAGTCGCGGGCCATGAAGTATTGGACCTTGAATTATTGTTTTTCAATCATTAATAATTGGTCCTTGATTATAGAGATCGTCGATCGGACAAAGAACTCCTCTACGAGATAATAGCATCAAAAATCTCGACAATTAATTATCTTCCATCGCCACACACAACGCACCTCCACCAATCGCTGCTCGCACTCGTCCGTCATCTCGGGCTCGTCCAGGTTCCGCATCAGACAGGACAGCGTGTTTGCCTCCGACACCGCGTCCATCTTGCATTTGCCTTCAATGACCGGCTTGCACGAGTCGAACAGCACTATATACATATTATTGTATTATGGGTTGCAAAAATGTTTTTGTATTGACTCTTGAACCTTTGTCAACTTTGTAGTTGGAGCCAATATCGGCCAGTTTGACCAGCTCCTGCAACGCGTTCTTGCATTGCTGCGTCAACACCTTGAAAAAAGGTTGGCATTTTTCTTGAAAAGTTTGGCATTTTTCAATTCCCGTTTCGGCATTCTTGACGAGAACACAAAGAGCACCTTCTTCTCGTCCCGCTCCTGCGCATGTGCCATCAGACAATGCACCGTTTTGCCCTCCGACTCAATGTCGCCCTTGGGCGAGCAGTACTTGTCGATCTCCTGCGCGCAGCCCATCACAATCTCGGGTGACATGCGGAACTCTTGGACCATCATCTGTCGATGCGTCAGCATCTCATGCTGGCATCTGATCAGAGCAAAAATATGTGGAGGAATCAATCAATCAACAATGATTAGAATGATGGTTGGTCTCTGTCTGCTAACAGTGATCAGGACTGATCACTTCTAATAGAGTGAGTGTGTGATGGTTAATCTATTATGAAATAAATGCCAAAATGGGTTTTCTAATTACCGATCAGAAGTGAGGGATCGGGAATGATTCTGCCAATAGTGAAAGCAAATTTTTCTTTTCGTAATGATCAATACTAGACCCCGGATTTGAGGGACAATCAAAAATCTTGATTCAAGATTTAAAAAAAAACTCAAATGCTACAAATGATCAAACATCAAAGCTGCTAACAGTGATCAGAATACGTTTTTCTATCAGAACGACCAGGAAGAATTGGAAAGTGATCATTTTTCATTCAAATCGATCAGAAAGAATTGGAAAATGATCAAAAAGAATTAGGTAACTCACTCGTCATTGAACGGCACAAGGTTGGGCCACTGTCGTTGCTTTGCAGTTTTGTCCTCCTCCGCTTTCTTCCGATCATGTTCTTGCGTCTTGTAGTAGTGGAGACCGTTCTAATAAACAAAACAATAAGTTTTGCGCGAAATTCAAATTTCAAAAAGAAAATAAACCTCCAGGCACAATACCACCCAGCTGAGGTGGAACTGCAACGACTTCTCAAAGCCAGGTTGGGGCACACACCGGTAGGCCTAAGCATTAGTTAAAAATTTTCAAAAGGTACATAATGTTAAAGGAAATATATTTTACAAAATGTTTTGATTAAATTAAGTAATTTAAAAAAAAAGAAAGAATGACCTGCACTTCTTTGTCGCACGACTTCAGCAATGGATGCGCAAGTTTGTAGTCACGTCCTAAAATGTTGATACGATACACCGTAATAGTCAAGAAGAAGAGATCAATGATCAATCCCGCGGGATTGAAGAATGCAGTCGGGATCCCGGCCGAATCCCGTCCCGAACAATTCAAAATAAAAAGCTCGCTCGGGATCCCCAAATTCAATCCCGCGGGAACCCGTCGTTTGTAAGCTTATGAGTTGTTACCGTACCCATTAGTCCGGCCCGTTCAGACAAAATTTTCGAGCACTTAAAATAAATAAAAGTTTAAAATTAATTAAAATGCCAGTTTCTGACAGTGACTCTCTACCTGCGGTGCCATCTTCGGGTCTTGCTTATGCTCCATCAAACAATGGAACACTTTGCCTTCCCCTGCGGGGAGTTCACTGCAAAATCTCTGAAAAAATAAAAATTAAAAAACAATTTAATTATTAACACTTCATTTACACCTCTCTGTCCATGCGACAGGCGAAGAACAGCGGTCCTGAAATGGACAAATCGGGCATAATTTTAAAAGTGCCAAAATTGTTGGCATACTGTCCAAGTGCCAGTCGTCCGATTGGAGCTCCGCAATTCGCATCACCTCCTTGCGGCACTCTTGCGAAATGCCCTCCACAACTTTGGCCTTGTACGCGTCCTTCGGCACGTTCACCAAGTAGCTGATCAGACACTCCAGGGTCGAGCCTAAATTCGAGAATCTTTTCAGAAATAATTTTGTCCAAAAATGTTCTTTTGAACCGATTTATTAATCAAAATCGCGAGTTCAAGAAGTTCCGACAACGCTTATTGGCATCGCCGGCCTTCCAAATGCTAACAAAAAAAAGAAGCCAAGCCGACACCTCCCCTTCCCCATGGCTTGCCTTGCGAGTGCGGCACGCGCACGTTGGCGTGCAGGGACGGCTTGGTCAGCGCGCCGCACTCCAACTGCATGATGGCGGTCGCGCAATGCTCAACGAACGGAGCCACCTGTTTTTAGAGAATTTGTATCAAAAAAGAGAACTAACTCTCTTTAAATAATATTAAAATTTAAATTGGTGACAAATTCCAATATTTTTTTGATCAAAAATGTGGCGTGGCGACAATTTAATGTGATGTTGATTAACATTTTCATTTTATTTTTTACCAGTCCAAAGTCGGAAAACGCGACGCGTTCGGTGCGCAACAGAAACTGAAAACAGCGAGACGCCTGGTCCACCAAGTGCACGTTGGCCATCATGCAGGACAGCGCGTAGCCTGGCCGATTGTCCAGCGTGCTGTGTGACGGAACGGAATAATAAAAATTCCGGAAAATACCATTACCAAATAAAATATTTTGGCAATTTGTTGAATTTTTGAACAATGTCCTCAAAAAAGTTAAAGGACGCAAAAGGCTATTAAATTTGAAATTCAAGTTAATCTATGCTTTTAAGCAAGTCCTGGTTTTTGGACGTTTTTGTGGGAATAAAAATGACGAATTTCCCCCCGGGGGCGAATATAAAAAATTAGTGCCGTACCATTCCTTCATCTGACTGTTCTGGCTAATCTCCGCCGAACAAAACTGTTGCAGTGCGCCGATGAAGCGCATATCCTGCAAGGGAATAATTGGTTCAATTTGATCAGTGCTAACAGAAAAGTGTGATCGAAACGACTTCCAACAATGCGTTTTGATCAAATTGGTCCCAAGTGATCAAATTCAGTGAAAAATAATCTGTTGGCCATTAATTTATGGTGGTCCCACATGATGATCAGTGATCAACAAGAATGAATGATCAACCGCCAAAAGTTGCGATCAATCTGATCAGATTAGCCATAAACCTGGGTCAGCTCAATTTTGTATTCCCACACGGCCTGCGCGCACTGCGCTTCCAAACTTTCAGTCTCGCTGAAGCCTGCATCCTGCAGGCAATCCAAAGCGTCCTGCAATAAAAGCAGTACATTATATATAAAAATAAGTGCTTGAATCTGAAAATTTTCATAAAAATTGCCTGGGGTTTTTAGGCCATAAATTTATTAATTTTTTTGGAAAATTTCTTTTATGGCCATTGCGCCCCAATAGGACAATTCACCAACCCAATTCGTCTACTTTCCAAACTGTAACACCCGCGGGGGATTTAAAAAATTGAAATCTTAAAAATTCATCCAAAATTTCCCAAAAATTCACAAAAAAATGGCAAGAACAGCAAGCAGCACACACAAACCATGTCCGTAAGCATTTCGCCAGGGTTCAGCTGTGCCAACAGCTTCGAGCAGTGCTTTCGGATGTCATTTCGGCATTCCGTCCGTTGGACAAGCCGTTGCGAGTCCGCCGCATTCGCCGTTTGTTGCTGGGCCTGCGGTTGTTGTTGTTGTGGCAGCGGTTGTGCAACATTTGGCTCTTTAATTTAAATGGTTTTTTTTAATTTGGCCAAATTTAAATTTTTAAAAATCGGTTTGAATTTTCGACAACATTTTAAATAAGGACGCCCTATTTAAGGCACATTTTTCTCTGTTTAAACGTTTTGTATTTAATTTGGTCAAACATAGATTAATATTAAAACAATTTGATGGCTTTTTTTTAAACGAAAATTTTAATTGATTGTTTAATTTATTTTAAATTGTTTTGAAAAATGTACGCGATTGCGCCGCGGGCACGGCTTGTGCATCGGCCGTCGGTCGTTGAACATGCCCAACCAAAAGTACAGCTAGCAAAACTCTGGTGCATCGACAAAGCCGCCGGGACGAGAATGACGGTCTCGCCATGGCAAACAAAAAAAATGTGAAAATAATTTATTAAATACCTAAAAATTTAATTATGTATTAAAAATTTTTAAAAATGGAATTGACTAATTTAAGGTCTGTGTACCCCCGGACAATTTGTTTAAAATTTGCATTTTTTTATATTGGCATATTTTTAAACAACTCCCAATTGAAATCGGATATACCATAATTTGGATACCGACAAAAGAGATTCAAAAATATTTAAATTTCTGCGCCTGAGGGAATTTGGAGAATTAAAAACATTTCTCTTTTAATTGAGTTGTCTTCTTTTATTTTTGCGCATTCCATCGGAGTTCGCAAATGTCTGATCGGCGGACGGGAAAAAGAGTAATAAAAGCATGAAATGCTGCGCACGCCTTTTGAGCCCCCCGCCCCCCTCCCTCTCCCCTCTCTGATCGCGATCAAAACTGTGGGCCCAGAGATAGCAGCAGCAGCAGAAGCAGCACCCCGGTACTGAAAACTGGGCCGCTTCTTCGGCCTGTCGACGTGTCCATGGACAGGTTGGAAGGGTTGGGCTTACTGCTGGTGGGGTCTTTACTCGCCGCCCAAAAATATATGTACCATCACCTACTCTTACAACAACCGGTTCTTCTTCATCCTCTGCTCCTCCTCCTCCTCCTCCTCGTCCATCTCCTCGTCCGTCTTCGTCTTCGCGTCATATCGTTCAATGACAGAGAGAGAGAGAGAGGGGAGGAGGAAAAGATGCAACAAAAAAGATATGTGGACAAGCAGAAAACATTGACGACGACAAAATAATGCCTTTCTTTCGCTGCTGTTGAACTGAATTTGAAGAGAGTGGGGGAGAGAGAGAGAGAGAGAGAGAGAAAGAGAGAGAAAGAGAGAGGACAGAGAAGGAGAGAGAGAGAGAGGGCAGAGAGAGAGAGAGAGAGAAAGAGAGAGGACAGAGAAGGAGAGAGAGAGAGAGGGCAGAGAGAGAGAGAGGGCAGAGAAGGAGAGCGGAGGAACACCGAGGCAATGCACACATTTCAATCAAAATCAGGCAAATCGTTGCAATAACCAGCGCGCCAATTTTGGTGTTCAAAAAAGGGACGACGCCAAAATGCCATTCAACAAATTTGTGCGGCGGCTCAACTGCGCGCATGCGCGTCCCAGACCGCCGGTCGGGGGGCCAGTTTTGCAAAACGTTATATCTTTTTTGTTAGATAACCAAATCAAACAATCTTGGTATCATTCAAAAGCACTAGGGTTGGACAACATCGTATATCTCCGGGACCGGTATCCGGGTGTTTCTGATGAATTGCCTGGGACCGGTATCCGATATCCGGAAGGTGAACCCGGGGGCGCGTTAAGCAACTATAAAGATCCAGCTATGAAGCGCCAAAACGGGCGGCGTCAAAATCATTGCGCGCCAATCGTCACAGCCCAGAAACCGTCCTCATCAAAATCTAACAAAAAAGTGCCATTGACGACGACATTACTGTCTTTTGTATTGATTTAAAGCAATATAATTTATACATTATGAAATTTTCTTGGTGAAAGAAAGGCCATGGAAAAGCGTCATGGAAATGAATTGGAGCTGTAGTTTAATTATTATAAATTAAAAGCTTCACAAAATGATACAAAATGTATTGGTTTTTGTATTACTAATTTTTGTGCTTTATTCAATGAATTTGGAGCTGTAGTTTGTTTAAAAAATATATTTAAATTTTTTGTTTAACAATTGAATTTGATGACAATCAATCAAATCAATGCTCGCAACTCAATTCACATTTACACGCATTAGCCTCGCCTCCACGCGGCTGTTTGGAGTAACGGGCATAAAAAGGGAATAAATCAAACAATTCAATGCCATTCATTCATTCTCTCAACAAATTGAATAATTTCCCCCCATTAAATCATTCAATTTTGTCCATTCTTTCCATTTATATTTTGAAAAAAACCAATTAGGGTACCATCTCCAACAAAAAGCAATGCAACTGCAATTCATCGTTGCCCTGCTGATCGTTTTGGCATTGTGTGAAGGCTGTGCCGGAATGCGCCCGAGGCCTGTCCTTGGCGGCAATGACAGAGGGAAATCGACCAATTTCACCAATTCGTCGAATCAGCCCGAAACGAAAGGCAAAAAGAAGCTCAAGATGTTCAGTAGTGGCAGTGGAAGTCAAACAAAGAATCAAAATTCGTCAAATTTTGGTGGCTCTAACACTTCGACGTATCCGGGCATGATCAACTTTGGAGCCAGTGGCGATGTTAGTCAAACAGAGAATGAAAATTCGATCAATTTTGGTGGCTCTAACAGTTCAACGTATCCGGGCTTGATCACCTTTGAAGGTCAAACAACGGATCCAAATGCGTTCTCAGAAATTGTTAATTTGCCAACGTTCTCCGGCATAAATGTGAAGACAGAATTCTCAAAAGAAATGAAAAAAGAACGTTTTTTAGAAGAACAAAATAAAAAAATTATACCCTTTGAAAAGCTGAATTTGCCATACTTCAAAATGGAGGGATGTGAAAGCGCCTCCATTTCTTGCAAACTCGGTACTATTGAAGTGAAGAATGATGCGCCGCCCCCGCCCATCGGTCATGCGTTCGAGGGCTTGCCGGGTCTTCAAAACGTTTCCCGCGGAATCAGCAACTTCAGCAGCACACCGATGGACCAATCAAAGAGTTATGGGAAAAGGAACAAGCCATCATCAAACTCAAACTGGTCATGGAACAGTTCAAAATGAATGAGTGAATGGACAAAAGGGGGGGGGGGAGTTGGTTTTACATATTAGTGATTGAAAAACAAAAAGTTGTTTTTTTTTGTTTTATTTTTTTCTTGGCTTTAACGGGACATCAAAATACCATTACATTTTTTTCACCACTATAAATGAGGTTGACTTTACTTGAAGCATGATTTTTGGCATTTTGAATGTGGCATTTTGACCGGTTGGCATTCTGTCCTGACACGCCCACGAGCTGTGTTTAGACTCGGTACACCTCGATTCGGCGCGCACGTTTCGGCGCGCACGATTCGGCGCCGAAGTTTGAAACCTTATAACTTTTTGTTTATTTGACCAAACCAAACATTCTTGGTATCATTCGAAAGCATGCAATAAGTAGAAGCTTACAAAGTCAAAAGCTAAGCGATTCGACTTTAACAAATAAAGTTATGAAGTCACCACGGCAAAAATGCCAATTTTCACAGGTTTTAAACCTATAACCTTTTTTTAAAAGACGAATCGGTTAGCTTTGGCTTGATCAAAAGTTCAGCATACTGAGAGCTTTTGTATGATACCAAGAATGTTGGGTTTGGTCAAATAAACAAAAAGTTATAAGGTTTCAAACTTCGGCGCCGAATCGTGCCGCGCCGAATCGTGCGCGCCGAATCGTGGTGCTCCGGTTTAGACTTTGCCCAGCCGTTCTTCCTTTGGAAATGGGCTCAGAATTGTGAAACTTTGGTTTTATTTCATGCAAACTCTTGGCTGGTTTATGTAAAATCGTTTCAATATTATTCTAATGGCGATCATTTATGGCGGCTATATTTTGTTTTCCTTTATTCAATTATTCTATTTTTTTGATTAAAAAACTTTTAATTCCGGCATTTGTTAATTCTTGAAAGTGGATGAATGCGTGTACCAATTGTTACCTTTAATTCACGTTGCTTTTAAAAGAACTTTTATCATTTTAACTTTTAATAAATTTCTTCAAAGTAAAAAAGGGGGACCTAAATCAATAATTTAATTTTTTTAGGGGAAGCTCAAATATTGTCTTTCTGATCATATTTATTTTTTTTAGAATTTTTGACCTATTATTTGTTCGGCAACAAAATACTAGCCAAAAGTAGTCGTTCCTTTGGAATTGGGGGCCTACAAAAATAAAATAAAATTTTTTAAATGTTTACAATTTAAAATGCATTTTTATAGGGTGAAAATATCCGAAGAACACGAATCCGTTTTGCCTAATATTAAACCCCAAATTTACGGTGTGTTGTAAACAAATCCAGAAGTTTTTTAAACTCCCAATTTTTTAAAAATATTTATAGAGACCGGCCAGAAGGTTCGGTCGGTACTTTTCGGTAAAGTACCGAAAAAATACGTGTACAAATTGTAGCTACTTTTTCGGTTTTCGGTACCAAAATTTTTTATATTAACTTTTCAACAAAAAAATCATTTATTTTGGAAATCTTGGCTTTATTTAATAATTTATAAATTATGATTAGTATTGGGAGATTGCGGTTCAAGAAAATTAGCATTTCGACGTTTTCCTGTACTGTGGCAAGATTTTTAATAGTTTTTGGATCAGTTTGAATGGAGCTCGGCGGTACCATCGAGAAAATTTTGAATTTTTGATGGAATTTGTTAAGAATGACCCAAAAATGCATCGCTGAATCAAAAAATGTTAAAAACATTGAAAAAGAAATGCAGATTCCGAGAGTCTTGCCTCGAGACTTTTTCTTAATTTTAGGTTCAGAAAACGAGAGAAAATGAAAATTTTTGCCGTTTAGGGGTTTTTGTAGGTGAACGGCGATGCCGATAGGCGTCGCCGAGAGGAAAAAATGAAAATTCCTACGATTTTATTACGAAAACGCCCAATTTCGATAAGTAAAATGGTGAAAAAAAGTAATTCTTTATGTAAATCTTAGAAGTTTTGAATCGGTTAAAATTCTTGAAACACTGAGCCAAGTGATATTAGCAGGGATGGGACTTTTAGGTTTTTATCTATTTTTTCTGCAGCTTTGTTTTGGCGAGTTATGCACGAAAAACATGTTTTTAGTCGGAAATTTTGCCGTTTTAACAGGTGAACGGAAAATCGGTCACCGGAAAATCGGTCACCAGGATATTTCGAGTTTTCCGTTCTAACTTTTTTCAGACAACTCTAAAAGCTTAGCTTTCTTTTGAAAAAAGCTTTTTCAGACTAAATGCAGTCAAATGGTAAAATTTCTTGTATTCTGTAGACTTTTAAAAAAGTTGTAAGCTGAAAAGTGGTTCGCTTCCAAGAAAACCGCGCCCCTTTGCGCTAAATCCAAGCCTAGGGAAACCTATTTCGGACTTTTCTAGCCTAAAATAGGCTCAAGCCTATTTCGGGTATTTGAAGATTTTTGGAGCTTATTTTGGCGTTTTTGCGATTTTTTTAAACTTTGTGTCTATTTTGAGCTTTTTTCAAAAAATTTTGAAGAAGAGTGAAATAAAATTCAAATTTTTCTTGCAAAGATCACTAATTTTTTGAAAAATTTTCATCAAAAATCGATTTTTTTTTTTTTTACCAGAATCTTTCATAGAATTTCGTGCTTTTTTAGGCGCCTTTTTGCAATTTTTCTTGTCTAAAAGTAGCAGCCCTACTGATTGATAATTTTCACATGTAAAAAAACGATTTTTTAAGCCATTATTGTTATTTTTACACTTTTTTTCGAGCCTATTTTTTGCTTATGAGCCCGGTTTTTGGAGCCTATTTTGGCATTTTTTTTTTCAGACCTATTTAGGCGCCTATTTCAAGATTTGGACTCCTTTGCATTTGGCGGCTGTAGAAATAACGGTATTGCAGCACTTACTGCGGACCATAAGCCATTATAGTAGGACCATCCGTAACCAGTAAAGCAGTACTTCCACCATTATCTTTCGAAGCGGAAGAAAGCGCGCAGAAGGCTAGTATCGTGATGTCTTTTTTGGATGTAATTAGACTGTCCGAGTCTAAAAACCCAAGCTCTGGATATTAGGGATAGGTAAACGTTGAAAAATTCAAATATATTACTAGGGCCCGGATTATATGTTTTTTGCATATTTTGGGGTTCCTGCATATTTTTTACATATTTTGCATATTTTGGCATATTTCGCATATTTCGAGCATATTTTGGCTTTTTTGACCAAAAATTTGAAAAAATACACCCAAAATCTGGGTTTCTGGCTGTTTTTGAAAAATAATTCATCTTTAACTATGGACCTTAGTCATTTTTGGAAAAAAAACACCTGAAAAATTGAACATTCGTATAAAAAAATAATTGAAAAATGGTGGCGCTGAAATGGCGCAAAGCTCAAACGCGCTGAGATGGCCAGGATGGCGATGAGTTGGCCTGGCGATTGAAAGTAACAAAATATTTTTCAACTTTATTTTAAAATGTTAAAATAATACGCGAAAAGGCTTTAAATCTACTTATTATACGTTAAAAGAAGGAAAAAATTAAGTATTAAGCAAATTAGTGCAGTAAAAGTGCCATTTTTCGGTGCATATTTCGGCATTTTTGGTGCATATTTCCGCCTTTTTGGCATATTTTGGTGCATATTTCGGCCTTTTTGGCATATTTTGGTGCATATTTTGGCCTTTTTTGGAGCATATATATGCGCATATTTGGCCATTTTTGGAGCATATTAATCCGGGCCCTATATATTACCAATTTTTCCATTCGGTACTTTTTTTGGGACTCAAATTTTGTTCGGTCGGTACCTTCGGTACTCAAATTTTTTCGAAGGTACCGGTACCGAATAGTACCGAAAAAATCCAAAAAGGTTCGGTCGGTACTATTCGGTAAAGTACCGAAGCCTGAGTACCGAAAAAGCGTCGGTTTTTCTTTTTTTTGGTTGGACGAATTCACTGAATATTTAAAAAATGAAAAACTTTCTTCAAAGTTGAGTGACCCCGACTGTGTAGTTTATTTTTTATCACTTTCTGTGAGCATCTATTTTAATTTTAGTAAAATTGGTAATTATTGGACCAATTTTCTTAACAAATTCGCAAAAAAAAAATTTTGAAAAGCGAAAATCGCCAAAATTTTCGAAAATCCATGGGAGCACTTTCCAATCCCGTCTGTGGAGAGAAGAAATATGGTTAAAAAAACTCACATTTCATGCAAAAAATAAAAATTCATGGCATTTTTACCATTTTGTAAATTGTTCTTTTTTTTGCAAGCAAAATGCCAGCTAAATCTTTTTTTGACCTCTACTGTCCTTTAGAGCCCGGACTGGACCTGGGTCCAGACCTGGTTTTTCCTGGACTCCAGGTCCAGAATCCAGGTATTTTCGTCGGAGCACTCTGGACCTGGAGTCCAGAAAAACCTGGACTATTAGTCCAGGTAAAACCAGGTCCAGGTCATTTTCAAAAACCAGATCCAGGTCCAGGTCCAGGTGACTCAGACCTGGACCCAGAACCAGGTCCAGAAACCAGGTAATCGGACCTGGAGTAATCATTATGTATCGGATTTAAGACAAATGATACCACATTGAGTGGTGGTTGCCGAGACAATTTTGAGTTGGGGTTCGAACTCCTTACTGTGTAAATGACTTTTTAAGACTTTCGGTAAGCATCTATGGTTGAGTGCAATTTTTAAAATTTTCCGCTTTTCAAAAAATATTTTTGAGCAGTACTACATATTTTAAACTTTTTGGAATTTTCATTTATTTGGTTCGACGAAATGTTAGTTTTTTGATTAAAAAACACCATAGAGGCCCTTTATTTTGCAAAATTGTAATTTTCGGGACCAATTTTCTCAACAAAATATGTTACTTCGAAAAATTTTTTCGGCGGCGCCTATCGGCACCGCCGACCTCCCCCCCCCCCCCCCCCCCCCCTCCCACAAAAGTGAAAATCTTTATAAAACTGGAAAATAGAAAATTTTATCGCCAATGAGTTAGTTAATGCTTTTACAATTTAAAAAATCCAAAAGTTAAGGACAATTTCTTGAGAAATTTGGTAAATCTCGTACTTGAATTACAATTATTAATCGTATAATTTTTTTTGTTTTGATTTCTATTGCTTCTTTTATGTGCAAAAATTAGCAAAGTACTATCAGAATAGTTATTTGAAGAAATCAATTAATATTTATTAGGGCGGGATGACATTTCGTCCAGGCGACATTTCGTCCACTAACCAAAATACGACATTTCGTCCATAAACACAAAAACGACATTTCGTCCAGACGACATTTCGTCCATTAAGCAAAAAACGTAAGTTCGTCCAATCTTGTCATTTAAATAATAAATTTTATTTGGATTGTGCAAAATGATAACATTAAACCAGGGGTGTCAACCAGGGATGTGCTCTGTTCTGTTCTGATTTATCAGAATTTCTGGTGATTTTGGGCACCTGAATTCTGATTTCTGGTTTTTTTTGCAACCAGAATTCTGGTTTCTGCTTTTTTTTTGCAACCAGAATTCTGGTTTCTGGTTTTTAAAAAGTCGACCAGAGCACATCCCTGGTGTCAACTGTCCTTATTTATAAGATTTGTCCTTATTTTCGGCAAAGTTGTGTAATTTTGAAGGTTTGGCGTAATTTTGGATCATTCAAAATCACGGCTCACGAACCCGGATCACCGGTCACTGGTTATTTTTTTAAAATCACGTCCAGCCCTGTTACCTATGCTAATCGAAGAACTTTATCGACGAAATGACGTTATTTTTGCTTGTGGACGAAAAGTCTGGACGAAATGTCGTTTTTGTGTTTATGGACGAAATGTCGGTGGACGAAATGTCGTTTTTGCCTTTATGGACGAAATGTCGTTTTTGGCTTAATGGACGAAATGTCCCACCCCCTTTATTAGATGTATATCATAAATAGGGCTGCGATTTATATGGATAAAAAATCTCGAAATATGGCCATAAAATATGGATGATAAATTGCAAAATATGGACCAAATATTGACAAAATTGCAAAATATGGACGAAATATGGAGAAATTTTTTTTCAAATATAGCAAAAAAAGCGTCATGGAAATGGATTGGAGCTGTAGTTTAAATATTATAAATTAAAAGCTTCACAAAATGATGCAAAATGTATTGGTTTTGTATTACTTATTTTTGTGCTTTATTCAATGGATTTGGAGCTGTAGTTTGTTTAAAAAAATATTTAAATTTTTTGTTTAACAATTGAATCTTATGACAATCAATCAAATCAATGCACGCAATTCAATTCACATTTACACGCATTAGCCTCGCCTCCACGCGGCTGTTTGAACGGGCATAAAAAGGGAATGAAGCAAAGCCATTCAATGCCATTCATTCATTCAACAAATTGAATAATTCCCCCCCATTAAATCATTCAATTTTGTCCATTCTTTCCATTTATATTTACTTGCTCCGTCTCCGCATGCTCGCTGTTGGCGGGCCGCCAGCGGCCTTTCATTTTATTTTATGCTTTTTTTAATAAAAGTTGGTTTTTTCTTAATTTAAAAAAATTTTAAACCGGTTCAAAAACTGTTTTAAATTCTCAATTATGATTTTCTATCAACTAATTCCTAATTTTGAAAGCCTATATGGATGATTTTCCCCATTTTTTATGACAACTGAGTCCCCAGTCAAAAGACACTTTGGAGTGAGAAAACACGATCGTTTTGTTTCAGACTATTTTATTATTGAATTGTACAATCATTTAAATACATTTTTTGTTTGGCATTCCGTGTTGGGGGGGGGGGTGGGGTCCGGTGCTTCAGCAGTCCAAAGAATGGCAGTATGTATCAAAAATGGCATTTTTGTAGTCCTTCAATTATGAACAAATTTGTTGCTTTAAGTTGTTCCCGGATGCCAGCTCAAAAAATGAAAATGATTAGTAGAACAATGCTGTGGGGCGGGAGTCGGCGGCGCCTTCGAGAACATTTAAAATGTCTTTTTTTAAAAAGATTTTGGTATTTTTTAATTAATTGAACAATTTGGTTAATGAAAAAAGCCCAGATTTATCGACAAAATTGAATATCCATTCAAAATGTGACCGACAATAAAAAAAGTGTGAACCCAATAAAAGTTAGGACAGAAAAAAAGACAGACAGAAAGTACGGGATAAATTTCGCGATTCTTCCTTTTCCTGAACATCTTCAGACTGATCATGTTACTGCTCCAATTTCTTGTTCACTGATCGATCAATCCATCAATGTGATGATGACGGGGGCTCCCCCGTTATCTTCACTTTGAACTTTGCCTCCTCACACGGGTCAGGCAGCACCGGCTTCAACTTGTTGCCATGGTTCATCTGCAGCATCATGTCACGAACCATGCGTCTAAGTCTCCAAAACAATGTCCCACTTAACTCTTCAATTCGTCGCTCAGCGGGTCCGTCGTTGCTGTTGCTTTTACCTAGCAAAAGGAGTCCAATCGCCTTAAAAGCCTCAACGAATTTAAGAGCAGTAACATGATCAGTCTGAAGATGTTCAGGAAAAGGAAGAATCGCGAAATTTATCCCGTACTTTCTGTCTGTCTTTTTTTCTGTCCTAACTTTTATTGGGTTCACACTTTTATTCATTGTCGGTCACATTTTGAATGGATATTCAATTTTGTCGATAAATCTGGGCTTTTTTCATTAACCAAATTGTTCAATTATGTTAAATCATTTTCATTTAAAATAGTGGAGACTGGCCAAACCGATTTTTCAGGTTTAGGATCCCGCCTAAATCCCGAACCAATCCGGAAAATTTTCTTAACTTAATTGAAGTTCTTGGAAAACATTAAAAAATACCAAAATCTTTTTAAAAAAAGACATTTTAAATGTTCTCGAAGGCGCCACCGACTCCCGCCCCACAGAATTTTTATACTAATCATTTTCATTTTTGAGCTGGCATCTTGGAACAACTTAAAGCAACAAATTTGTTCATAATTGAAGGATTACAAAAAAGTAATGCCATTTTTGATACATACTGCCATTCTTTCGACTGCTGAAGCACCGGACCCCCCCCCCCCCCCCCCAACACGGAATGCCAAACAAAAAATGTATTTAAATGATTGTACAATTCAATAATAAAATAGTCTGAAACAAAACGAATCGTGTTTTCTCACTCCAATTGCGCCATTATGACTAAAAAATAACTTTAAAAAATAGCTTTTATTATATGCCGAATTTGTTTTCTAAACCCTCGAATTGTGTCCATTAAGGCATTTTGAAAGGAAAAACTTTGTCTAAAATTAAAATTTCACCCAAAAATCAAATCGGTTTTATCATTAAAATTTCGCGTTAGTCCAAATAAATTTTGGCCTAACTTCAGTCCAATTTTTGATCACTATTCTTAACAAAAATTGATTCATTTTTCGCAAAAAATTGCAATAAATTTTCGAAATTAGAACCATTTTCAGTAAAAGGGCCTTTTAACGGAAAAAAATTCGGCCAGGAAAATCCACACCAAAACAAACAACTTGAAGTTTTTTAAAGTGAATTTTAAAAAATTACTTCCACCTCGACTTTTTACACCCGAGTCCCGACGAAATGCCATCCTCGACGGCTTATTCCTTGTCGGGATTATTATAATTAGAGCAAGGACTTGAGGTCCGATCGATAATCTCAAAAAATCTCGATCAAAAAACACCGAGATTTTTCGATCGAGAATCTCGAAAAAAATCTCGAAAAAATCTCGACGAGAATCTCGGTCGTCCTCGCTCTATTTATAATACCTAAATGGGAAGTGAGTGGTGCACTTTGTGAATATGGATAAATAAATGCCAAAATAGACACGAGAATCATATGCTAATGCCCCCCAATTCCATTTCATGCGGCAATTTGTTGCCCTTTTTTGATTTAAAGCAATAAATATATACGCATAAATGAATATTTTCTTGGTGAAAAAAAGGTCATGCAAAAGCGGGATAAACAATGGATTTTATTTAATTTTGAATAAAACAATGGACGGCTTATATTTTTATGATTGATTTTATTAATATGAAATATGACATACAATCGGTAAAAACCCAACTCGTTCCCCGCCAACTCGTTCCCCACCCCCAACTCGTTCCCCACCCCCAACTCGTTCCCTTTTACCCAACTCGTTCTCTTTTACCCAACTCGTTCTCTTTTACCCAACTCGTTCTCTTTTACCCAACTCGTTCTCTTTTACCCAACTCGTTCTCTTTTATCCAACTCGTTCCCTTTACTCCGACTTTAAAAAAAAAAATTTGTTTTCCAAAGTCGATAAAAAGGCCTTTCTAGGGGTATACCTGGGCGTAGAATCCGATTCTGAACTCTATTTTGATCATTTTCTAAACCCTTAACCCAAATTTTAACACTTGGTCGAACAAAAAAAAAAATTTTTTTTGAAAAAAAAAATTTTTTGTTTTAAATCGTTAAAGATACAAAATGGATGTAAGGATGATCGAGAGAGCAAACGAATATGATTTTGAAGATTTTTGTTACAGAAAATCGATTTTGAAAAAAAAAAAAGTTTTCAAAAAATTTTTCGATTTCAGGCCCGGGGGTCGGAATCAAATCAAAAGAGTAACCCTAGGATCCCCAAACCCCTAGCAATAACTTTTAACGACTTTAAAAAAAATTTACAAAAAAAAATTTTTCCTGAAAACAAAGTTTTTTTCGACCAATTGTTTTCATTCGAGTCCGGGGATCGACATACGTAAAAACGGAACCCGAATTCGTGTTTTCGCACGAATTTTGTACGATTTTTGAGGTTTTTTTGTCATTTTTATTAAGGGGAACGAGTTGGGTAAAAGGGAACGAGTTGGGGGTGGGGAACGAGTTGGCGGGGAACGAGTTGGGTGCCGTTCCATACAATCAATATGCACGCAATCCAATTCACATTTACACGCATTATTAGCCTCACCTGCAACAAAAAAAAAGATGTGGACAAGCAGAAAACATTGACGACGACAAAATGATGTCTTTCTTTCGCTGCTGTTGAACTGAATTTGAAGAGAGTGAGAGAGAGAGAGAGAGAAGAGAGAGAGAGAGAGAGAGAGAAAGAAAGAGAGAGAGAGAGAGAGAGAGAGAGAGAGAGAGAGAGAGAGAGAGAGAGAGAGAGAGAGAGAGAGAGAGAGAGAGAAAGAGAGATGACAGAGAAAGAGAGGGGAGGGACACCGAGGCAACGGTACCCCGCAATTGGGCGCGCACGATTGGGCGCCGACAAGTTTTTCGTTAAAACTTTGTTCAAAGTCAACCAAACCAAACATTCTTAGTATCATTCGAAAGCATGTAATAAGTAGAAGCTTACAAAGGCAAAAGCTAAGCGATTCGACTTAAACAAAGAAAGTTATGACGTCACCACGACAAAAATGGCAATTTTCACAGGTTTTAAACCTATAAACTTTTTTGAAAAGACGAATCGGTTAGCTTTGGCTTGATCAAAGGTTCAGCATACTGAAAGCTTTTGTCCGAGATTCGAGACTCTCGCGCATCACTACAAATTGGAGAAACGCGAATTTTTTTGGTGGAGGCGAAGACCGGAAGACCCCAACAACACCCATGAAATGTCCGAATGAAGTCGGGCGATCGGCCGTGAGACGACATGCTCAAAAATTTGACTTGTGAAATTTGCTGTCCCCGTCCAGATCGGCCTCCTTGATTTTCGAATGCCGAGCCCTAATTCGAACATTGGTGATCAAAAATTCAAAAATTACCAAAAAAATCACTTATTCCCCATCGGGGTTATAATAAATGGAAAGTGAGTGCACTTTGTGAATGGATGTGAATAATGCCAAAATAGACACGAGAATCATATGATAATGCCGGCAATTCCGTTTTCATGCCGTAGGCAATTCTTTGCCATTTTGTATTGATTTAAAGCAATAAAATTATACACATACCCATGAATATAGTGACTATGAATATGGTGAACAAAGGCTATGGAAAAGCGTCATAAAACTGGAGCTTTTATTTGGTGAATATGAAAAATGTAAAAGTTTTAAACAATTGGCCAATATTTTTATGAATGAACGAAATTGATTTTAATAATATGCATATGACGTCAATTCACATTTACACGCATTAGCCTCACCCACCACTGTTTGGAATAACGGATATAAAAAAGGAGTGAAGCAAAGCCATTCAATGCCATTCATTCAACAAATTGAATAATTCCCCCAATTCAATCCCTCAAATTTGTCCATTCTTTCCATTTATATTTTGAAAAAAACAATTTCGGCCCATCTCCAACAAAAAGCAATGCAACTGCAATTCATCGTTGCCCTGCTGGTCGTTTTGGCATTGTGTGAAGGCTGTGCCGGAATGGACCCGTACAAGCTTGTCCTTGGCGGCAATGACAAACGGAAATCGACCAATTTCACCAATTCGCCGAATCAGCCCGAAACGCAAGGCAAAGGCAAAGGCAAGGCCAAGATGTACAGCAGTGGCAGTGACGATGGACGTCAGTCAATGCATCAAAATTCGTTCAATTTTGGTGGCTTAAACGCTTCAACGAATTCGGGCACGCGTGGTGGAAGTCAAACAGCGTATACAAATGTATCCAATTATTTTAGCTTTAACCCTTCAACGAATTCGGGCACGCCTGGTGGAAGTCAAACAGCGTATACAAATGTATCCAATTATTTTGGCTTTATCCCTTCAACGAATCCGGCAAATGTATCCAATTTTGGTGGCTTTAACCCTTCAACGAATTCGGGCACGCGTGGTGGAAGTCAAACAGGGCATACAAATGTATCCAATTTTGGTGGCTTTAACCCTTCAACGAATCCGGCAAATGTATCCAATTATGTTGGCTTTAACCCTTCAACGAATTCGGGCACGCGTGGTGGAAGTCAAACAGGGCATACAAATGTATCCAATTTTGGTGGCTTTATCCCTTCAACGAATTCGGGCACGCGTGGTGGAAGTCAAACAGCGCATACAAATGTATCCAATTATGTTGGCTTAAACGCTTCAACAAATTCGGGCAAGCGCAAAAAGGGAGGAAGAAGTCGTCAAAACTTCAAGGATTCAGCCGCCCTACAAAATGCTGGCGGCAACACATCGAAACGCGCTGAACCTGAAATAAATTATTTCAAAGCCAAGAGCACTACAAAGGACGGCGCTTCTAATTCTAGAGACTACTTCAATGTTGGTGTCGCGATGCTGGGCACAGACACATCAGCACCAGGAATAATTACCGGCTATTCTCAAGACGAACTCGAGGATGTTGTCACGGTGTTGACGTCAGGCATATCAGAAGAACGACGAATAGCGACAGAGAGAATGTTGGAAAGGAAAAGGAACTCGTCTTCGTGGTTTAGCTTAGGACCATCCAAAGAATAAGCAAGAAAACGATGAGAGCTTTCATCATCATCATCATCATCATCATCATTAAAATTGCATGATATATGTAATGGAAAGTGTGCTTTTTATTTGGCTAATTTGTAAGCATCCGAGAGCAGACAATTTTGTTGACGCCTATTTTTGTTTCGGCTTTTCTTTTCTTTTTTAAGTTTCGCTTTCCAATTTCACTTTCTTTTCGCATTGTTTTTAAAACATAAACCCAAGTTCACTTTCTTTTCGCATTGTTTTTAAAACATAAACCCAATTTCACTTTCTTTTCGCATTGTTTTTAAAACATAAACCCAATTTCACTTTCTTTTCGCATTGTTTTTAAAACATAAACCCAAGTTCACTTTCTTTTCGCATTGTTTTTAAAACATAAACTCTATACAAAATACATATTTATGTTTTGATCTTTCGAGAATTAAAAATGTTGTTGAACAAAATTTGTCCCGGAAACCGGCGGTTGGGTCAGACAAAAGGTGGTTGAGGTGCTCTCCGTTTTGGCGGGCTCTGGAAACACAAATATTGAATAATCTCATAAAATTGATTGGTTGGCTTTACATGGAGTGAATGTTTTTGTAATCGCTCTTTTTTGCCGTCATCTAAAAGTGATCAGACCGGATCAGACAGGACCGGACCAATCCTTCGATCACGGGGCGGGTCCGATCACATTATTACGGTCACTGACTGTGTCAATTTTCACCGTAATACCCCGAAAATGCCACAGCACAAAATTCGATGCACAGAAACATTCGCATTTCACAAATATTTTGCAGAATTTATGCAAATGTCAACAAAAAAATGACAAATCAGCGACAAGAATGAGAAAAAACGTGATGAAATCTCATAGTGTTGAAAACAGTTAACAGCCAAAGAGAATTTTCAGAAAATCTCATCACAATAATGGCGATCAAAAACCAAAAACATTTTTTGATCAAAATCCGCTCCCCAAGTCCATTCTACCCCCATTCAGTATCATTCCAAATTAGGGTTCCTCCCCGACCCCTCGGGGGCGGGAAAGTCGGGGAGGCCGGGGTTGGCCATGTCGGGGGTCGGGGTTGGAGAGGAACCCTATTCCAAATCATGGCCAGTTTAGTTTGATCCCGATGGCTTCTTGGATAAGTTCGGATTGGAGCAACCACCTCCTTCAAATTGTAGCAGTGCATTTGTTAAACCATTGTTCAACAAACTTTAGTGTTTTTTTTTGTTGAAAAATTCAAATAACTGATTTTGCACCCCGGGGGCTTCGGTCCCGGCAAAAATCGATTGAGGGATTCTTGAACAATTAATTAATTAATTGCTGAACAATTAATTAAACGATAATTTGTTTTATCCGTCGTCTCAAATGTCTACGGTAAAGAGCCGATCGATCATCGGTTACAGTAGTAACTTCGGTAGAAATTACTACTGTTATCGATTTCACAGCACGGGCGGGTGAGACTAATAATTAGAGTCCGGACCCAAAACCCAAAAATTTTTTGGGTTTTTTGTACAAAAAATTGGACCAAAAAATTTTTGGGTTTTGGGTTTTGGGTCAGATGGGAGCAAAACCCAAAAAATTTTTTGGTTTTGGGTCCATGCCCTTTTTTGTACAAAACTTTTGGGTGTCTTCCAGTTGAATTTACACCCCTAAAGATAGCATCATCGAGTGATTTTTCAATCTTTTTTACAAGAATCTTTCTAAGTAATTGATGTCTTAGTATTTTTCAACAAATTTTTTAACAAAGATTGCCAAATTTTCATATTTTCTGAACTTCTTGGTTTAATTTGTAACAAAGACTTGATTTTTGTAAAAAATTTTCTGGCGGCGCCTATCGGCACCGCCGACCGCCACCCCCTAGTAAAGCAGAATTCGCAAAAAGAAATTGGATTTATGAAAATTCAAAAATCTGCAAATTATCGAAATTGTACATCTTAATAATAAAAAAGTTTTGGCATTAAATTCATAGATTTATACACCTAAAAAATACTTTTATTAAAAAATTTAAAAAAATCGGAAATTTGGACATTTTATTATGTTTTCTAAAATTTTTTGGGTTTTGTACAAAATTTTGGGTTTCGTCAATTTCATATTATTAAAATCAATCAAAAAATATAAGCCGTCCATTGTTTTATTCAAAATTAAATAAAATCCATTGTTTATCCCGCTTTTGCATGACCTTTCTTTCACCAAGAAAATATTCATTTATTTGTATATTTATTGCTTTAAATCAAAAAAGGGCAACAAATTGCCGCATGAAATGGAGTTGGGGGGCATTAGCATATGATTCTCGTGTCTATTTTGGCATTTATTTATCCATATTCACAAAGTGCACTCACTTTCCATTTAGGTATTATAATTAGAGCGAGGACGATCGAGATTCTCGTCGAGATTTTTTCGAGATTCTCGATCGAAATCTTGATCGACGTAATTTTTCGAGATCTTAGTGCTTTTTTTCGAGATTCTCGATCGGACCTCAAGTCCTTGCTCTAATTATAATAACCCCGACGGGGAATAAGCCGTCGAGGATGGCATTTCGTCGGGACTCGGGTGCAAAAGTCAAGGTGGAAGTAATTTTTTAAAATTCATTTAAAAAATTTCAAGTTGTTTGTTTTGGCGTGGATTTTCCTGGCCGGATTTTTAATGGCAGTATCAAAAATAGCATTACTTTTTTGTAATCCTTCAACATTGAACAAATTTGTTGTTTGCTCTATAGGAAAAAAATCTTCAGTTGTTCCAGGATGCCAGCTCAAAAATGAATGATTAGTAGAAAAATTCTGTGGGGCGTGAGCAGGCATGGTCACGGATACAAATTTTTAAATCCTTGTCCGGATATATCCGTGCCTTTTGTATCCGTGTCCGTTTCTGTCCGTCTAATTTTACCGAAATTCCTATCCGTTATCCGGATATCCGCGGATATACAGCGGATATATCCGGATAAGTGGCTTTTTTCATATCCGTATCCATCCGTGTCCGTCCCATTTTTGAAATTGCTTATCCGTATCCGTCCGTATCCGGATATATCCACGGATATCCGGACATCCGGGTATCCGTGACCATGCCTGGGCGGGAGTCGGTGGCGCCTTCGAGAACATTTTAAATGTCTTTTTTAAAAAAAGATTTTGGTATTTTTTAATGTTTTTGAAGAACTTCAATTAAAGAATAATTTTCCGGATTGGTTCGGGATTTAGGCGGGATCCTAAACCTGAAAAATCGGTTTGGCCAGTCTCCACTATTTTAAATAAAATGATTTAACATAATTGAACAATTTGGTTAATGAAAAAAGCCCAGATTTATCGACAAAATTGAATATCCATTCAAAATGTGACCGACAATAAAAAAAAGTGTGAACCCAATAAAAGTTAGGACAGAAAAAAAGACAGACAGAAAGCACGGGATAAATTTCGCGATTCTTCCTTTTCCTGAACATCTTCAGACTGATCATGTTACTGCTCCCATTTCTTGTTCACTGATCGATCATCCCCATCAATGTGATGATGACGGCGGCTTCCCCGTTTTCTTCACTTTGAACTTTGCCTCCTCACACGGGTCAGGCAGCACCGGCTTCAACTTGTTGCCATGGTTCATCTGCAGCATCATGTCACGAACCATGCGTCTAAGTCTCCAAAACAATGTGCCACTTAACTCTTCAATTCGTTGCTCAGGGGGTCCGTCGTTGCTGTTGCTTTTACCTAGAAAAAGGCGTCCAAACGCTTTTAAAATCTCAACGAATTTCAGCCTTGTACTGTCATGCATTTTTTCAAGTTTCGTTGCCCCTTCACACATTTCCGTCATACCTGAAATTTGGTTTCAGCTTAAAATTTTGAGCAAAATATTTTATTCATAAATAATAAAACGCATACCTAAACCGAACTCTTGGACGAGCTCCCAATATTTCTGATACATTTCAACGACTGAGTTCAAGTCAACTTGTTCGGCTTTTCCTTTTTTTATTTTTTTCGGAAGATCATTGAACATTTTCGCTTGCGCCAACATTGCATTGTATTCCGTTAAATAATCACGCTTTTCCCCATTTGGCATTGTTTCCTCATATTTTATCTCATTCATGCTGGCTAATATACCTCAAAATAGAAAATGTTTTTAAATTTATTTTTAAGAAATTAAAACTTTTAGATAGGCTTAGCGCGTCACTACGCTCTGCGGGTGAGGGGGCTTTTGAAAATTGATCAGAAAATGCAGCGCTTTCATAATGTTCCAAGTACTCGTCCCCGCCGAGCTGTTCGTTGACTTTCAAAAGAATATTTGCCGCTAATTTATTCCCATTAGCATAAGACAGTTGCCAACGGTGGACCAAATCCCATGCTTTCTGATTGACAAAGCTCATCTAAATTTGTAAGGGTAGTGAAATTATTAAAATTTTAATTAACCAACTTACCTTAAAGCTTAAGCCCGAACCCTGACCCCATCTGAACAAGTCCCGGTACACGGACTTGATCGCTTCCATTGCTGAGCTCAACTGGAGTTCGCCCTTCTCCACTAGAAATTTGGGCTTCACACACAAACATTTGAATTGATCTAAAAAATTCAAAAAATTTATTAAACTTTTTCTTTAAACTAACCCTTTTTTGATTGCTTTGCAAAACTGCTTGAACCCGCTTCATCATTTGCATTTGTTTGCTTGCATTCCCAACATTTAACATAAGCATCGGCTGCCAATGCCTTGAGCCGCCAATTTGCATTAATTTTTTGCAAATCTTCTTTACTCCAATTTTTATGAATTTCTTTCAATTTTACCTGCCTCAAGTCTTTAAGAACGTTTAGTTTTGCCAATTCTTTTTTGGAAATTTTGCCTATTTCTTTAGGGGTTGCGAACGCCTCATAATCATTGTAGTGGCTCCAGTTGGCCATCATGTTGCGCCAAAAGAAGCGTTTGCTAAGTGCCAATGCCTTGGCCATGTCCGGCCCCTCGGGCGTGCCATCTTCGATCACCTCAACCGTAACCGAAACAACGGTGGTGATCAGCAGCAGCAACGACAACAGAATAATGGACAGCAATGGAATTTGATGCATTTTTTGATTTGGCTTTTTGTTAAAATTCTTTTTGTTAATATTTCTTTTTACATTTTTCAGAGCTATTTACGTTGTTCATTATACGCCGCCACGTCGTTATGCGTGGCATTACGCGTGGCATTAAGCTCTTGTCATTTTGCCACGTGTAATGTGTAGGGCCCGGATTTATATGGACTTGACTAAAAATCCCCAAAATATGGACCAAAACCCCAAAACCGGATTTATATGGACTAAAAAAAGGTCAAAATATTGTGTAAAAACCCCAAAAATATTGACCAAAAATCCCAAAACCGGATTTATATGGACTAAAAAAGGTCAAATATTGTCAAATATGGACCAAAACCTCAAAACCGGATTTATATGGACTAAAAAAGGTCAAATATTGTCTAAAAACCTCCAAAATATTGACCAAAAATCCCAAAAAGTGCTTGGAGTATTGTTGTTCTTGCACCATAATTTACCAATTTATGATTTTACATATTAATTTTGATTTTTGGTTAATATTTTCAAGAAAAAATTTTTCAACCCGAAGAACCGAAACCCGATCCGAGATTTTTTGGGTCGACCCGATCCGAAACCCGACCCGACCCGACATTTTTCTCAACCCGCGGCAACCCTGTTTTGTAGGTAAACGGCGATGCCGATAGGCGTCGCCGAGAAGAAAAAATGAAAATTTTTACGATTTTATTAAGAAAACGCCCAATTTCGATAAGTAAACCCCGTCGGTACTTTCCCGTACCGTCCGATCTCTAATTATTTACAATTCACAAGTTTTTCTTTTTTTTGGTGGACGAATTCACTGAATATTTAAAAAATCTTCAAAAGTTGAGTGACCCCGACTGTGTAGTTTATTTTTTATCACTTTCTGTGAGCATCTATGTATGGTGGACGAAGCAAATAATTGGAATTTAATTTTAGTAAAATTGGTAATTATTAGAGGGCGGATTTTCAAGTTTTAACATGTTTTTTTTGCGAATAGGGGATCGTGAGAGAAGCCCAAAAATAGCATTCATTTTGAAAAATTTTACAATTAGAGCGACTTTTTAGTCAATATAAATCAATATTTTGGCTTTTTTGAGAATAAATCAATATTTCGCCATTTTTCCGTAATAAATCAGTATCTTAGGATTTTTCTTGAGAAAAATGCTATTCTTAGGCATTTTTTTGAAAATTTTTGCAGAAATTCAATAATTTCAGGCACTTTTTCCAAAATTTCTTAAGAAAAATGCAATAAAAACGAAAAATGTAACCTTAACATTCAAAAAAATTTTTAAACTAAATATGCACCCCCTAAAAAGAGACTTTTTTTTTGACCAAAAATACACCCCCCAAAAATCGACATTTTCCCTAAAAATTTTTTAAATTTATATTTTCATAAAATTTTCAAAAAACAAATGCATTTTCTATTCTGAGAGAAAATTAATAAAGAATGATGAATTTGAAGGTTTTTACGCAAAATTTAACTGGATTTGATCGTTTTTGCACATTTTTAATCAATATTTTGGCACTTTTTGGGGTTTTTGGTCAATATTTTGAGGTTTTTTGGTCAATATTTTAAGTCAATATTTCGCGTTTTTTAGTCAATATAAATCCGCGCTCTAGTAATTATTGGACCAATTTTCTGAACAAATTCGTTAAATCTCCAAAAAAATTTCCCCGGACTCTTATCACTCCTAAAAACTCTACCGCATTTTTTTTTGGTTGCAAATCTCTTACCAAATTGAGTCGAAAATCAAAAAATTTTCCCCGCGGCGCCTATCGGCACCGCCAACCCCCCCCCCCCCCCTGTTAAAATAGAATTCACAAAAAAAAAATTGTATTTTTGAAAAGCGAAAATCGCCAAAATTTTCGAAAATCCATGGGAGCAATTTCCAACCCCGAATTGCTGAGAAAAATTGTCTGTGGAGAGAAATATGGTTAAAAAACTCACACCCTGATTTAAAGCAATATAATTTTTATACATTATAAAATTTTCTTGGTGAAAGAAAGGCCATGGAAAAGCCCTGGAAAAATATTGGAGCTGTAGTTTAAATATTATAAATTAAAAGCATCACAAAATGATGCAAAATATATTGGTTTTGTATTACTTATTCTTGTGCTTTATTCAATGAATTGGAGGCTGTAGTTTGTTTAAAAATTTAAATGTTTTGTTTAACAATTGAATTTTATGACAATCAATCAAATCAATGCTCGCAACTCAATTCACATTTACACGCATTAGCATCGCCTCCACGCGGCTGCTTGGAATAATTGGCATAAAAAGGGAGTGAAGCAAAAGCCATTTAATTCCATTCATTCATTCAACAAAATTGAATAATTCCCCCAATTCAATCCCTCAAATTTGTCCATTCTTTCCATTTATATTTTGAAAAAAACCAATTAGGGTACCATCTCCAACAAAAAGCAATGCAACTGCAATTCATCGTTGCCCTGCTGGTCGTTTTGGCATTGTGTGAAGGCTGTGCCGGAATGGACCCGTACAAGCTTGTCCTTGGCGGCAATGACAAACGGAACTCGAGCAATTTCACCAATTCGCCGAATCAGCCCGAAACGCAAGGCAAAGGCAAAGGCAAGGCCAAGATGTACAGCAGTGGCAGTGACGATGGACGTCAGTCAATGAATCAAAATTCGTTCAATTTAATTGGCTTTAACCCTTCAACGAATCCGGGCACGCGTGGTGGAAGTCAAACAACGCGTCCATATTTACCCAATGTTAGCTTTAACCCTTCAACGAATTCGGGCACGCGTGGTGGAAGTCAATCAGGGCATACAAATGTATCCAATTTTGGTGGTAGCTTTAACCCTTCAACGAATTCGGGCTCGCGTGGTGGAAGTCAATCAGGGCATACAAATGTATCCAATTTTGGTGGTAGCTTTAACCCTTCAACGAATTCGGGCTCGCGTGGTGGAAGTCAATCAGGGCATACAAATGTATCCAATTTTGGTGGCTTTAACCCTTCAACGAATTCAAGCACGCGTGGTGGAAGTCAAACAACGCGTCCATATTTACCCAATGTTAGCTTTAACCCTTCAACGAATTCGGGCACGTGCAACAGTGGAGGAAGAAGTTATCAAAACTTCACGAATTCAGCCGCCCTCAAAAATATTGTCCGGAGGCTGACAGGCGGCAACACATCGAAACCCGCTGCACCTGCTGAAGCTAAAGTAAATTATTTCAAAGCCAAGGGCAATACAATCCGAGGCAATTCCCAAATCGAGGACGGTTTCGCGATGATGGGCACAGACACATCAGCACCAGGAATAATTACCGGCTATTCTCAAGACGAATTCAATGATGCTGTCACGGTGTTGACGTCAGGCATAGCAGAAGAACGACGAATAGCGACAGAGAGGTTGCAAAGTGAAAGAGAAAGGAAAAGGAAAGAGGACCATGAAAAGAAAAAGGAATGGTCTTCGGCGTTTGGTTTAGAACCACCCAAAAATTAAGCAAGAAACGATGAGAGTATTTCATCATCATTAAAATTGCATGATATATGTAATGGAAACTGTGCTTTTTATTTGGCTAATTTGTAAGCATCCGAGAGCAGACAATTGTTGACGCCTATTTTTGTTTCGGATTTTCTTTTCTTTTTTAAGTTTCGCTTTCCAATTTCACTTTCTTTTTCGCATTGTTTTTAAAACATAAACTCTATACATAAATACATATTTATGTTTTGATCTTTCGAGAATTAAAAATGTTGTTGAACAAAATTTGTCCTGGAAACCGGCGGTTGGGTCAGACAAAAGGTGGTTGAGGTGCTCTCCGTTTTGGCGGGCTCTGGAAACACAAATATTGAATAATCTCTTAAAATTGATTGGTTGGCTTTACATGGAGTGAATGTTTTTGTAATCGCTCTTTTTTGCCGTCATCCAAAAGTGATCAGACCGGATCAGACCGAACCGGACCAACCCTTCGATCACGGGGCGGGTCCGATCACATTATTACGGTCACTGACTGTGTCAATTGTCACCGTAATACCCCAAAAATGCCACAGCACAAAATTCGATGCACAGAAACATTCGCATTTCACAAATATTTTGCCAGAATTTATGCAAATGTCAACAAAAAAATGACAAATCAGCGACAAGAATGAGAAAAAACGTGATGAAATCTCATAGTGTTGAAAACAGTTAACAGCCAAAGAGAATTTTCAGAAAATCTTATCACAATAATGGCGATCAAAAACCGAAAACATTTTTTGATCAAAATCCGCTCCCCAAGTCCATTCTACCCCATTCAGTATCATTCCAAATTAGGGTTCCTCCCCGACTTCTCGGGGGCGGGAAAGTCGGGGGTCGGGGAGGCCGGGGTTGGCCATGTCGGGGGTCAGGGTTGGAGAGGAACCCTAATTCCAAATCATGGCCAGTTTAGTTTAATCCCGGTGGCTTCTTGGATAAGTTCGGATTGGAGCAGCCATCTCCTTCAAATTGTAGCAGTGCACTTGTTAAACCATTGTTCAACAAACTTTAGTGTTTTTTTTGTTGAAAAATTCAAATAACTCATTTTGCGCCCGGGGGCTTCGGTCCCGGCAAAAATCGATTGAGGGATTCTTGAACAATTAATTAATTAAATGCTGAACAATTAATTGAACGATAATTTGTTTTATCCGTCGTCTCAAATGTCTACGGTAAAGAGCCGATCGATCATCGGTTACAGTAGTAACTTCGGTAGAAATTACTACTGTTATCGACAACACAGCACGGGCGGGTGAGGCTAATAATGCGTGTAAATGTGAATTGGATTGCGTGCATATTGATTGTCTGTCATATTTCATATTAATAAAATCAATCATAAAAATATAAGCCGTCCATTGTTTTATTCAAAATTAAATAAAATCCATTGTTTATCCCGCTTTTGCATGACCTTTCTTTCACCAAGAAAATATTCATTTATTTGTATATTTATTGCTTTAAATCAAAAAAGGGCAACAAATTGCCGCATGAAATGGAGTTGGGGGGCATTAGCATATGATTCTCGTGTCTATTTTGGCATTTATTTATCCATATTCACAAAGTGCACTCACTTTCCATTTAGGTATTATAATTAGAGCGAAGACGATCGAGATTCTCGTCGAGATTTTTCGAGATTTTTTTCGAGATTCTCGATCGGACCTCAAGTCCTTGCTCTAATTTATAATAACCCCGACGAGGAATAAGCCGTCGAGGATGGCATTTCGTCGGGACTCGGGTGCAAAAAGTCGAGATGGAAGTAATTTTTTAAAATTCATTTAAAAAATTTCAAGTTGTTTGTTTTGGCGCGGATTTTCCTGGCCGGATTTTTTTCCGTTAAAAGGCCCTTTTACTGAAAAATGGTTCTAATTTCAAAAATTTATTGCAATTTTTGCGAAAAATGAATCAATTTTGTTAAGAATAGTGATCAAAAATTGGACTGAAGTTAGGCCAAAATTTAATTTTAATGATAAAACCGGTTTGATTTTTGGGTGAAATTTTAATTTTAGACAAAGTTTTTCCTATCAAAATGCCATAATGGACACAATTCGAGGGTTTAGAAAACAAATTCGGCATATAAAAAGCTATTTTTTAGTCATAATGGCGCAATTGGAGTGAGAAAACACGATTCGTTTTGTTTCAGACTACCGTATTTCCTAAAATAAAGCCCCCCCCCCTAAATTAGAGCCCCCCCCCCTTAAATAGAGCCCCCCCTAAAATAAAGCCCCCCCCCCAATTTTTGAATTTTTTTTTTTTTGCAAAATTGGCCATAATTTTTTGGATTTTGCAAACCTTTGAAAATAACTCAAGCGTAAAAATTCTCTTTATTTTTCTCCATTTTTATCTCCAACTTTATAAGTCATTTGCCAACTTAAGCAAAGATATGAATTTAAAAAAATTTAGTGAATTCCTGTAAAGAAAAATGAAAATTCGAAAAAGTGCTAAATTGTTATTCCGGCTCTTTTATACGAGTTTTTATGAGAGGCACAAAAATAGGCAAATAAAATTTTTTACTGAAGGTTTTAACAAAAAAAAGAAGAAAAATAATAGACATTATAAAGTCCACTCTAGAAGCTCCAAATAAAGCTTAAAACATTTTTTTCGTGCTTAACTCACTGTGCCAAATTCGCAGAAAAAATAGGCATTTGCCTAAAAGTGGAAGCCCTGCTAATAATAAAAAGCGTCATAACTTTAAACTTTTTGAAAATGTTTATTTTAAAAATGTTATTAATTTTTTTATGAAAATTAATTTGAGAATCTCAAAATAGACGCTTAAAATAGACTCCAAAACCCGGGTTATAAGAAAAATAGGTGCAAAAAACTGTAAAAATATAAAAATGTTAGCCCTATTATTTCATTAACTTTAAGCTTAGTTCTGCTTCTTTTTTTTTAAAATTCTCCCGATTTTGCTGAGCAAAAAATGGAAATTTTCAAAAAATTGTTGAAGGCATCAATAATTTCTATTTCTTACCAAGGGTTTTCCAGAAAAATGGTTGGATAACTCATAGATAGCGAATAATTTTCTTATTTATTAATAAAATTTCTATTCTGGCATTGATTTTGCCAGAAAAAAAAAGTCAAAATTGTCCAAATTTTGCTCAAAATTTGGGCAAAAATTGCAAATTTTGTTAAGATTTTCTAAAAAAATAGGTTGAACAATAGAGCCCCCCCCCCCCTTAAATAGAGCCCCCCCCCCTAAAATAGAGCCCCCCTTTTTGGGGGGGTTGAAAAATAGAGCCCCCGGGGGCTCTATTTTAGGAAATACGGTATTTTATTATTGAATTGTACAATCATTTAAATACATTTTTTGTTTGGCATTCCGTGTTGGGGGAGGGGGGGGGGGGGGGGGGGGGGGGGGTCCGGTGCTTCAGCAGTCGAAAGAATGGCAGTATGTATCAAAAATGGCATTTTTGTAATCCTTCAATTATGAACAAATTTGTTGCTTTAAGTTGTTCCAGGATGCCAGCTCAAAAATGAAAATGATTAGTAGAACAATTCTGTGGGGCGGGAGTCGGCGGCGCCTTCGAGAACATTTAAAATGTCTTTTTTAAAAAAGATTTTGGTATTTTAATGTTTTCGAAGAACTTCAATTATGTTAAGAATAATTTTCCGGATTGGTTCGGGATTTAGGCGGGATCCTAAACCTGAAAAATCGGTTTGGCCAGTCTCCACTATTTTAAATAAAATGATTTAAACATAATTGAACAATTTGGTCAATGAAAAAAGCCCAGATTTATCGACAAAATTGAATATCCATTCAAAATGTGACCGACAATGAATAAAGTGTGAACCCAATAAAAGTTAGGACAGAAAAAAAGACAGACAGACAGAAAGTACGGGATAAATTTCGCGATTCTTCCTTTTCCTGAACATCTTCAGATCAGCAGCAGCAACGACAACAGAATAATGGACAGCAATGGAATTTGATGCATTTTTTGATTTGGGTTTTTTGTTAAAATTCTTTTTGTTAAATGTATCTTTTTACATTTTTCAGAGCTATTTATTTAGGTTGGTCAATTTTTTGCCAAAAGCGTTGTTCATCATTATACGCCGCCACGTCGTTATGCGTGGCATTATTACACGTGGCATTTTCCTATGGAAAATAAACAAAAATTTTAATGCACGGATATATGTAGGTATATAAAATAATTTGTGTATCGTTCAAATGCTCGGCCACCATTTACATTTTTTAAGGGTTTTTTGCAAATTTTTTTTTGATAAACAATAAAATTCGTTAAATTTAATTACATTCAATTTTTATCAATTTAAGCATTTTGGCGAACATTCTAAAAAAATGACAAAATTACATTGAATTTGCGTCACGCTCTTTTTCCGCCGACAAAAACTAATCATTTACACGTTTGTTAGTGACTTCAGTTATAATTGTTAAACAACGATGGCCAAATTGGATTTGTTTAAAGTTTTGTTGGCTGAATTTTATGTGTAATGTAATTTAGCAAACTGTCAGAGAGGACAAATGCAATTAATGAAAATTTGAGCGGGGGGGGGGAGTAATTTAAGAATAAATTTAATTTAAATTAAAAAAACGATCGCCATTTAAATTTGTTTAAAGTTTTGTTGGCTGAATTTTATGTGTAAAGCAATCTAGCAAATTGTCAGAGGAGGCGCAAATGCAATTTAAATGAACATTTGGGTCGGGGGAACGGGGGTAATTTGAGAATAAATTTATTTAAATTAAATTTAAAACTAAACTTTAACAAATGACGTCATTGGCCTTCCTCACTCAACTTTCTTTTGTTCCGCAGCAATTCTTCTTCGCTTTTCCTTCCTCAAATAGGCCCCGTTGAAGAAGTTGATGAACAAAATGGCGAAGGTCGAGTAGAGAAATATGGCCAAGTACACGTTGCCCATGCTCTGTTGGCATCTGAATAATCCGAACATTTGAAATGTGAATTTAATGCCAATTTTATCAGACCTTGCTCCGTCGAACACCTTCAGCTTGAACACAACCGCCGTGATGGCCACGCCGCAGAACATTTGGCTCGTCTGGACAATGGTCACAAACATTGCAAACCATCGCGGCATTTTGAAGCCCAACGAATTGAGGGCGTAATACGAATACATCAACGAATGCGCGAAGAAATTCATTGGCATAAAGAGTGAAGAAGCGGCAGCTTGATCGGCACCTTCGGGGGGAGGGGGAAAAATTTTTGGGGGGAAAGGTCAATTTTTGGCATAAGAAAGTTTTGAAGAAATTTTGTAAAACCGTGACACCAAAATGTCAGTACCAAAATGGAAAAATGGGACATTTCAGTACTGATGATCCCGGTACCGTACAACCCCAACATTAACCATAAAAATAATTAATAAATTTTAAAATATTATTACCGACATGGGCCGCATAAACGAGCACCGCCGCGTGGTGATAATAATGGAGGAACATCAACCTTTAAAAATGTTGTTGAAAATTATCCTATTTTTTGTGGGTTAAAAAAGTGACCTTTTCTTGCGCAAAACAATGAAAAGAGTGTCGACAAATTCGAGAATTTTTGAACAGAAAAAGAGAAATGCCCAAAATGGGCCGGGGCCGCGCCAATTGACCGTGTGACAAATTGTGTAGGTGAACCCCTCGGACAGCAAATTGTTAATTGCCTCCTAAATGTAATTAAATTAGTTTTAATTATTAATTTAAAGAGGATGTTAATTAACCTCGCCAATTCGAACCGTTCCACAAATGCTAAACACCGCCAACGCCGTGTTCCAAACGGACAAATAATTGCGAAGGTCAAACGGCTTTCTATCGCGCATTGCCCATTCAACGGATTTAATCTTTTTGCAAAATTAAAAGTTAAGAAAATTGACTCATTAAAATTAAATTACATACAATTATATAATACAGAACGCCAATCGTGATGGTGTAATGCCAATAATTTTGGAACTGCAACGCCAAGTCGGCAGGGTTTTCAACGCGTTCGTAGGGAAATTGAAACCTAAATTTTTTTGTCACGCCTTGAGGGCATATTAGCAGCAATAAATAGCTTAATCAGAGAGAGCTTTATGGAATATCGCAATGATTTTGGTCCTTTGAGTTTTTTGTTGTTCACCAAAACGGCCCCCGAGGGGATGTGATAAGGTGCTGATCAGTGATCACAGATCATTCCATCTATTTCTCTGATCATCCCGCTCTGATCTGATTTGATCATTTACGCGCACTCACTTGTGTTTGTAGGCGGAGAACATTGTGTTGTTTTCATGGTAATTTTCAAACGAATTGAAAAGGTTGAGCAACATTTTGAAACAAATTATTTTTGTCTTTATTTCAGCAAAAACTAATAAATTCTAAAAAATATATTTTTTTATATTTTATTTACGGGTGAATTTTGTGGGGAGAGAATGAATGAATGCACACGCAGCGCAATTATAAATAAGTTTATAAACGAATTTTATAAATATAAAAATAAAAGAATTATTACCAAAGTTTCCGTCCGTCCGTTTACTGCGCAACTTCGTCAGTCCCCAGTTAAACTGCGGATCCTTTTTCGAATGGGCGGTCTTAAAATATGTGCTGATCAAAATGTCCACAGAAACAATTAAATCTTAAAAGTAGGGGTTGTACGGGACCGGGACTAAATTTTGTCCCGCTCAAAAAAACCGGGCCTAATTTGTAAGGAACAAAAAAAAAAGAATATTGGTAACAAACCGTGACCATATGAGAAAGTTTTGAAGGAAATGTGAAAACCCGGGACCAAATTTCAGTACCAAAAACAAAAAATAGAAGTTCCGCAAGTCCGGGCTCTAATCGGGCGAAATTCTTTGCAACTCTCGGTGTTGGGGTTGTTCAAAAGCGCAAATTAAATTGACATGTTGAGATAATTAATTTCATTTTAATGAGGGATCCGATCGTCGATTAGGGATGCTACCGCAACTATTTGAGGCGCAGAATTTCACATTCTGCAAATTTTTTGAGACGTGCGGCGGCATCCCCGCTCTTAGAAAAAAAGTTCCTTTTAGCATTTTTGAACAACTTTTTAAGAAAATGCAAATTTTTGAACAACTTTTTAAGAAAATGCAATAAGCGCCAAAATAATTTTACGATTCTACCACGCCTGTCAATTACATGATTGTTACCGTATATACTGTTTTAATCCCACCCCCTGTAATAATCCCGCCACCTCTAATAATCCCGCCCCTAGGAGGGGGTTTAGAAATAATCCCACCCCCTGTAATAATCCCACCCCCTGTAATAATCCCACCCCCTGTAATAATCACGCCCCTATTAAATTCGAATCAAATTTCATTTCTTTTGCCGCTGGGTAAAATTTGACGAGAAGTTGCTGGGAATTGTTAAAAATGGGCAAACTATGAATTTGTTCTAAATTTGAAAAAGTAATTCATCATCTTCGGCCACGCTCCAATTCATTTTCATTTTCTGACAAGTCCGCTTCTTCTACATAATTCGAAAAAAGTCAATCTTTAGCGGTGCATTTTTGGATTTTATTGCATTATTCTTAAGGAATTTTCGAAAAAAAATTGGATTTAGGGGTGTATTTTTTTGAAAATTTTAAAAAGTTAATCTTTAAAGGCGCATTTTTGAATTTTCGTAGAATTTGTTAAAAAAATTGGTACAAAAACTAAAATTTTGCAAAACAAAAGGAGCCCCTATGGGTTTTCTCAAAACAGCTGAAGTATGAAAATTGTGTGGAAAAAGTGAAGAATTTTCATGATAGAGGACATATCGCCAAACAATTTGAAAAATAATCCCACCCCCTGTAATAATCCCACCCCCTCTAATAATCCCGCCCTCTCTGAGTTGGTTGAAAAATAATCCCACCGGTGGGATTAAAACAGTATACCTATACGGTATACGTCCCCGACTTCCACTTGCTTTATATGTTGATACTTTCGGTGTTGCTCCATTTGTGGAGCTGAATGGGCAAACGGAAGAGAAGTTACAACTTCGGGAATGCCATGAAGAAGTCAAAGATTAAAAAAAAAGAAGACAAAGTGTTTTGGCTGATGGTAAGAGCTCCGATCATTCTGGAGAAGGAGCAAGAACAAAAATGGAAACAATGGGAAGACGAAGCAATTAGCGAGAACGAATGGAAGGTCGTCGCTGTCGATGTTACTAATGAGAGTCAGGACTCGGGGTACGTTCATGCCCCTCCCTCCCCTCCCTAATTGACATTAATTAGTCCATCAAATTGAATTTGCTTATTTTTTAAATTTTCAGATTGTCTACTGTCGCAAGTACAAGCAATTCATCACTTAGGGCTGCACCGTTAAGCCCCCGAGTTATTGGACTTTATTTGGTTAATTTAAAATGATTTCTAATTTTATTTATTTATTTATTTATTTATCACATCAAAGGAAATGCAAGCAAATCACTTAAATGATGGAATCAATAAGAATGTCTTCAGAATATTTCAAATGTCTTTAAGTGGGACAGCAGTTTGGCTTTGAACAGCTGGGGGGAAGAGATTGAGACAATGTCAGAGGGGAGGGAATTCCAGGAATTGGTGCAGCGGTGAAGGAATAAATTGGAAGTAAATGGGGTCTTTCTCTTTTTGTAGATTTGGAGAGAATGTTTTCGACTAGGGCGCGTGTTGAAGGAAATAATATCTTTTGGATCAAAGTGACTGTGGTTGTGACATAGTTTGTGCATAATGGAAAGGTCGAAAAGTTTGCGACGAAATGCCAGAGTTTCCAAATTAAATAATTTCAAACGTTGATTATAGGGGCATTTGGGGAGTTTACATTTTGTGAGGGCCCTACGTGTGAATGTTTTCTGCACCCGTTCAATTTTATCTGAGAGTATTTTAGTTGAAGGATTCCAAATAACGGTTGCATATTCTAAGGTTGGACGTACATATATTTTATAGGCCCGGGCCCACGTGAGTATTTTGGTGGAATAGAGAGCATTTAAAATTTGCATGGCTTTGAAGTAGGCATTCTTAATTATTGTATTTATATGACCGGTAAAGTTAAGATTGTTTTGAATAAGAATGCCAAGGTCCCTAATTGATTCGGAGGGAGAAATTATGGTGGTGTGCCCAATGCTATAGTTGAATTTGGGAGAAGGATGGCGAGGCTTGGGGGTGATTTGAAATAATTTTGTTTTGTTTGTTGATACTTTTAGTCCCCAAGTCTCGCACCATGTGCATATTTCGGTAATTGATTTTTGAAGAATTGGTGGATAAGAGGGGTTTTTTATTGGAAGAAAAATTTTTATGTCATCGGCAAACAGCCGAATGCTGACTGGAGGACTGATTATGTTAGGCAAATCGTTAATAAAGATTGTAAACAATAACGGACCCAACACCGAGCCTTGGGGCACTCCTGAGAGAATTGGTTTCTTGGGAGAGGTTACATCATCAACTTTAACAGTGAAGGAGCGATTTGATAGGAAGTTTTCAATCCATCTCAACAATTTTCCTCTAATGCCAATGTGGTGGAGTTTGGACAGTAGAAATTTGTGCGGAACAGAATCAAAGGCACGACTTATGTCAATGTATATGCAATCAATTTGAAGGTTGTTTCCAAGGGGATCGGACCAGTCCTCAAAGGTTTTTAGAAGTTGTGAGACGGTAGATCTTTTTGGGAGGAAGCCGAATTGGTGCTGAGAAATGAGACCATTTTTGAGAAGGAAGTTTAAAATTTGTTTGGATATTATGCGCTCGAGGATGCGACAAATTGAGGAAGTTAACGAAATAGGGCGATAATTTAGGGGGTCCGATTTAATTCCCTTTTTGAAAATGGGGATAATTATAGATTGGCGCCATTGTTGAGGAATGTGACCCGAATCAAGTGATTCCCTAAAAAGGGTTGCCAGGACGGGGGCTAGGGGGACCTTCCAGTGTTTGAGTACCCGGTATGTGACATTTTCAACAGTTTGTGAGGTGCTATCGGGGAGAGACGCAAGTTGGGCATAAACAGTTTGGACATCAAAGGAGGCATCAGTTACACAGTGCAGGGAGCTGGGGCCGACAGTGGTAGGTACATTATTCGGAACATTGTTGAAATATTCGGCAAATATAGATGCAAAGAGTTCAGCTTTAGACGAGGCACCAATATATGTGTTTTTGTGATAGACAAGGGTGGGAATGGGTTCGACTTTTTTTGTTTGCGAATTTATAAATTTGAACAATTTTTGGGGATTTGATGTGACATCGTTACAGAGGTTATTTTTATAATTTGAGATTAATTTTTTGACCTTGTAACAGATGTCCCTGTACTCAGCTTTATGGGTTAAAGGGACTTTTTTGCATAATTTAAACAGTTGGAGTTTATATTTGATTTGTTCCCTAATTTCGGACGGGTAATTGATTTTGCGGGGACCCTGGTGGATTTTCTTGAGAGGGAAATGTAGCGAAATGACAGTTTGGATTTGGTTGACAATATAGTTGAATTTTTCCCCAATGTAGAATAAATTGGTGAGATCAAGTTGTGAAAGGAGGGGAGCGGTTCTTTGAAGAATTTCTGGTGATAATACACGAATTAGTTTGGGTTTGGGAATGGGCATAATTGTATGATTGAGTTTGAAGAGCACCGAGTTATGGTCCGAGGTTGAAATTCCGGGTTCCACTGTGATATTGGAAATGAGTTGTGGCGTATTGGTGAGACAAACATCAAGGATATGGGGACCTCTAGTAGGTTCTGACACTAATTGGGTTAAGCCAAGTAGAGTGGAGAGTTCGCCAATTGGATCGGTTTTTGCTGGGTTGAGCCAGTTAGTAGAAGGGGAGTTTAAGTCGCCCCCCAAAAGAGTGTAATCAATGAGGTATTTTTGAACAGTTTTGACAAATTTCGATATGATGGCTTTGGAACGATTAGGTGCGGAATACACAGAAATGAGTCGGATTCTGGGGAAATTTTTTACTTTGAGCAAGTCCACAATTAAGATATCGACCCCGTTATTTGATAGTGACAGAATATGCTGAGCGGAAATGCGGGAGTCAACTAAGATAGCAGAGCCACCACCTTTGGTTTTAAAGTTTGACCTATTGCAAAGAAATGTGTTGAATCTGCCATTTAGTGAGAGTTGGGAGTTGAAGGAGTCATCTGAGAGCCAAGTTTCAGATAAAAAGAGTAAATGAAAGAATTTGTCATTTGCCAGAAAGTGCAATTCGGGGATTTTGTTTTTGATTGAACGACAATTAAAGATAGCACAATTCAGCGAAAAAGTTTTTGAGTTACAAAGTTGTTGTTTGGAGTTGAAGGGATGGCGAGGAAGACCAGTATTTGCCCCGGTAGAAAGTGATGGATTTCGTCCCCAGTCAATCAGTTTTTTGAGGATAAAGTGTTTGGGGTTGTGGGAGGAATCGATTGAGTTTGCATTTGTTGGCGGAAGATGTGTACCTCAGAGCGCAGAATGACCGAGCCAGCATAGACGATCCAATCCTGCCCGTCCTTCGTTCTTTTGCCAATGCAGAATGCATGCAGACGTCGGCGTTCTTCCAACTGTTCATGTGTCAGCGACTCGCGAATTTGGACGTTCTTGAGGTGTGACGCGCTCGATCGGATGGTGTTGTTTTTTGTACGCCATGAGGTGAGAGCCTGTCTCTGAAAGGCACGGGCCGGCAACAGTACTTTTACGAGTCGGGCACTTTTCTGAGTTGGGTTGAAAGGACGACCCAGTCTGTAGACCATACTGGGGCCGCACTCGATCCCCAACGAATCGAGTAAGCCGGAAACCTGGACTTTGTCCGCAGCCGCTCTTTTCGATGGAAGAGGATCAGTGCTTTCCGGCAATCCCATGACAACCAGGCTCCGTTGTCGTTCGAGTTCCTCTGTAGAAATTTCGGCAGAAATGGGAGGAATTGGAGGGGTGATTTTTAAGTGGTGGATTGATTTAGTAAGAAGTTCGAATTGCGATGAAAGTGCGGTAATGAGCACTTGCAGGAAAGGCATTTGTTCGGTAGTGAGGGTAGATTGCAGTTTGCTCATTGATTCGATGGTGGTTTGAATAATTGCGATTTGACTGTCGACCAATACATTAATACTGTCAGAGTTTGTCGAGATGGGGGACAGATTTGCCTCTTGCCGGGATCGTTTGGACATTTTGTTCCGGTCAGTGGCGGTGGGAGTGCAGAGATTGAGACAATGTCAGAGGGGAGGGAATTCCAGGAATTGGTGCAGCGGTGAAGGAATAAATTGGAAGTAAATGGGGTCTTTCTCTTTTTGTAGATTTGGAGAGAATGTTTTCGACTAGGGCGCGTGTTGAAGGAAATAATATCTTTTGGATCAAAGTGACTGTGGTTGTGACATAGTTTGTGCATAATGGAAAGGTCGAAAAGTTTGCGACGAAATGCCAGAGTTTCCAAATTAAATAATTTCAAACGTTGATTATAGGGGCATTTGGGGAGTTTACATTTTGTGAGGGCCCTACGTGTGAATGTTTTCTGCACCCGTTCAATTTTATCTGAGAGTATTTTAGTTGAAGGATTCCAAATAACGGTTGCATATTCTAAGGTTGGACGTACATATATTTTATAGGCCCGGGCCCACGTGAGTATTTTGGTGGAATAGAGAGCATTTAAAATTTGCATGGCTTTGAAGTAGGCATTCTTAATTATTGTATTTATATGACCGGTAAAGTTAAGATTGTTTTGAATAAGAATGCCAAGGTCCCTAATTGATTCGGAGGGAGAAATTATGGTGGTGTGCCCAATGCTATAGTTGAATTTGGGAGAAGGATGGCGAGGCTTGGGGGTGATTTGAAATAATTTTGTTTTGTTTGTTGATACTTTTAGTCCCCAAGTCTCGCACCATGTGCATATTTCGGTAATTGATTTTTGAAGAATTGGTGGATAAGAGGGGTTTTTTATTGGAAGAAAAATTTTTATGTCATCGGCAAACAGCCGAATGCTGACTGGAGGACTGATTATGTTAGGCAAATCGTTAATAAAGATTGTAAACAATAACGGACCCAACACCGAGCCTTGGGGCACTCCTGAGAGAATTGGTTTCTTGGGAGAGGTTACATCATCAACTTTAACAGTGAAGGAGCGATTTGATAGGAAGTTTTCAATCCATCTCAACAATTTTCCTTTTTATCGCACCAATGCTCAGTGGTTAAACTCTGTATCTTAACATTTTATCAGAGAATTCTTTCCCCGATTAAAATCCATTTTATTCCTTCAATTGATTACTCTTTTTTCTGATTCTTATTTGTTAGTCAAAAAACAAAAACATCACTCAGAAAACATTGTAAAATGGTGTGTGTTTTTTTTTGCAAATTTCAGGCACATTTTCCTAATTGAATTCACTAAATCTTTCATTTTTTTCTCCCCTTCCTAAAAGCTTCAAAAATTGCCCGAATTTTTTAAGCTAAAATTAATATTTTTTTTTCAAAAAAGTCTGGTCTCGCGTCGAGAAATTTTTCGGGTTTTTTGGTCAAGATCTCGAGTCTCGGGGTCATTTCTCCGTCTCGAGTCCTCGGTGCATTGGAAAAAGTTGAAAATAAGGGTTTTAAAAGGTTCTCATTCACGGATCTCGTTTCCGAATTCTTAACCAGACTCGATTCTACTGTTCAATAATATTTTATTAATTGAAAATTTACAAAAATTATTTAAAAATAATAAAAATTAAAAAATATATTTATTAATTTCTTAATGAAAAATATTTTCCAAATGTTTTTGAGAACAGAACAGATCCAAAAAAGTTGGAGAAAGAAAACATTTACCGGTTTTAACCGGTTTTGTCCTATCTTAGTAAAAATGATCAAGAATCCAATGTTTAAGGGGGCGAATTTTTGACAAAATGGCCAATATCTATTGAGAATTTTATATATACACAATGCCAAATCGTGGGTTCCTTTGTCAAAATCCAAAAATTTTCAACACTCCGGCCAAATTCTTATTTTCCAAGTACATTCTTGGAAATAAGTACGGTTTTAAATTTGTAAGTACGAGGGTCCTTTTCCAAGTACTGTACTTAGCATCCAAGTATGAATCAGAGCCCTGTTCTAAACAATGACAAAGCCCATTTGAAAGTCAGAGGTTGGGGGTTGACCTTTTGATAGGGTGGCCTGATCAATTCAATTTCGGGGGTCACCAAATGGTGATTAAATTCATTCCAATGTCCTTATTACTCCTCGCGATTTCTTCGCGCTTCCATTGTGCCCATTTGTCGTCGACACCAATTGGACATCTCGCCAACAACAACCACTTATAACCGTCAACGAATTCGAGTGCCAATCGCTCCCGAGTTCGCCTATTGTCCATCGAAAATTGAACTGCACCGCAAGAAGACGCAAAGCGAAGGAAAATTATATAATTGACAGCAGAGTTGGCATCAATAAATGCCTTAAATGAAAAAAGTAATATAAATGCCAAAATATAATTTAAATTAGAGTGCGGCAAAATCAAAACCGAATCAATTAAATATGACCTCCTTAATCTTTTCCACACGCCAGCAAAACTCTCCATAACTAACTCCAGAATAGAGCACTTTCGGACGCCCATCCCCTCGAGGGGTGTGAAGCCATTTGGACATCGCCTCAGCACACGACGCCACAGGATCGTCATCGTCGACCGTTGTTGTGCCAGGAAAGTGATCACAATCCCAGGAACCAATTAATCGGAGATTGGCACAATCTCGTAGAATAGTTGGCGCGATAAGCCCACGCATTAGAAAAAGACAATCGATTATTTCGTTGTCATCAATCCACAGCTCGAGGATGTGGGGCGCCAGCAGAGGCCAAAGCTCTTGCAGCGCACAGTACCAGTTTCGGGAACGTATGGTACGACCGCACAAAGCAATTTTGATGCCCGCGTCGAAAAAGCGTTCAATGAGGCGAAGAAACGCAAAGAGTTTGTGGTCAATGTAACTAAAAATAAATAAATTACGCAAAAATATAAATTGTGTTAATAAATTCAAATTTTTAACCATTAGAAAAAAAAATTGTTTTAAATGGCGCTTAATTATACTATATTTCAAGGCGAGTGAAGCCAATTATGTTGTCAGGTGGCGGCTGTTGAGGAAATGGCAATTTTTTGTATCTGAACTCTTTAAATTGTTCGATTTTGGCGCCATTTATTAACGGTTGAATTTGCATATGGCCAAGTGCCCGTTTCCTCTCCTTAAAATGTAAGTCCACCAAAGCATCAAATCGAATCGAGAGCAGGGCCAATTTGAGGCCGACTTTGGCTGGTTCAATGAACGGGAAAATGTCCAACAAAATGTCGTTGCAAACGAAACTGAAAAATAAAATGTTAAGTGATTGGTTTAAACATTTTTTGGGGGGGGGGCACGTCGGCGGTGCCAATAGGCGGCGTCTCCGAGAAAATTTTGAGTTTTGATGAAATTTTAAAAATGGTCCAAAAACTGAAGAATTTTTGCCCAATTTTTCGTCGGGAGGAGGCTGAGTTTTTAAATATTAAATAAGAATTCGCTTCAAAATTTTCTCATTTTAAATATTAGTGAAAGAAAATAAAATACAAAAAAAATGTCCGCCATTTGGCATATAGGTGATTTATTTGTGAGAGAGATACTGATAACTATTGACGAATTCTAATCCAGCTATGCATATCCGCGCCATAAAAGCGATAATTTATAAATGATAACGAATCAAATTAATATTAATTTCGATTTATTTTCAAATCGGAATTATTTAAATTGATTGAGTATGTATGGAAAAAAATGTTTATATTAAATGAACGAAAAATTATTGTCGTGTTTTTCGCAATGCCTTTTGTTATTGCTTTTGTAATATTTTTGAATAATCGGACGGGAACCCGATATCGGGACACCGAATTCCCGGTCAGGATCCCGTGAAAATCCCGCCGTCCGGGCTCTATCAAACAGTAATCGGGGATTTTTCAAATAAATTTAATAAACAAACAAAGTTTTTCTGCTAAAAAAGACCCTTCTCCTTATATTAAAAGGTAATGCCAAGCTTACATGTGCCTCATTCGGCTCTGTTCTCGCGGGTGATCGGACATTTAAGCGAATCAAAAATATTACTTCAAATGGAAAAAAATAAAATATTTAACCAATTTTGAGAAGGCGAATTTTATGTATTTAAATGTTGAAACAAAAAGTTAATTTAAAGGAATGAATGTCGCCGATGGGCAAAAGGACGCTGAATAAGGGGGGGGGGGGACGGATTGGACGGGCGCTGATGGGAATTGCCTCCGCCAATAAAACGTCTATAAAAATTCAAATGGCTTTTTGGGGATACGGTACAAACGGCGTCCTTTTTTCTTTCCCATAAATTGGGCCTGCCATATGCCAACTTTCTAACATAATGGCGAGGTGAATATAATGAATGAATGAGAATATAAAATGTCAGTGGGGAAGGTAAGCGAATGCATTTGCTTAAATTGAAAAAAAACTAGGGTTGGTCACGGTCGGTTTTAAACCGGGGGTACCGGTTTTCGGTTAGGCCGGTTTTTCGACCCCCGGTTTTCGGTCTCGGTTTTTGGGCCAAAAAAGCCGGTTTTCGGTTCGGTTAGCCGACCGTGACCAACCCTAATAAAAACTATAGGTCGGTCGATCAGTGACAGTTTTAGGCACTGATCAGCCGCCACAATTTACTCTTTCACTATAAGCTTAGCAAATTTAAGTTTTTCATATTTCCCTAAAAAGCACAATAATTGGAGACACAAAATCAAAAATTGAAACAAAAATTAAATAAATCAAGGCCGTTGGGTCAAATAAAAGCATTTTTGGATCTGTGCCAACTTCTGAAGGCACCGATATTTCTCGGCCAACATGCCGTTGTTGGGCAGGCCACCGGACGGGTTACAGTACGCTTAAGACGTAATACAAAAACATTGATAATTTTTCTCAATTTTACGTCGGCAATGTTCGTAGCCTGCTTCGAACACGCCGAAGGCTTGGCAACACGCAGTGGCGTCCTTGGTAAAAAAATGAATTTATTTTTCAAAAAACAAAAATTAATTTTACATTTGGCTGATAAAAAATTAAGTTTCAAATTTTATCTGGATACTTTGGGTAAAAAATGGTTATTCAATTATAAATATTTAATTTTTTCGCTCTCTCCCAAACTTTTTGCCACTTTAAAATATTTATTTTCTATTTTTGAATAAATAGATTGGCATTTTGCCATAAAATCTCCCCCCTCCCCACTTACCTCATTTCCACTTGCACATAACTAAAAATGGTTTCTTGTACAAATTCATTTTTCAAACCGTCCACAATTGTGCTCACTCACCATCATCTCCGCAACGCGACTTACCGGACACCCTTACAGTAAATGAATGTGGGGATTACTGTACATTAGTGGAACCCCCCTACGGTACTCCCTCCCTTACTTCCCGTCAGCACGGCCAATTGTATCTAAAATCATTTTTTGGTTGTTTTAATTCAATGAATTTACACCGCCGCACCGTGCTCAAGTTCTGGTCGTAGCTGCACAGCTGGGAGCATCCGTCGCCAAGCCGTGTGCAACAGTTGCGGAACCGCTGAAAATGAACGCGTTCAAAAATTGAGTAATATTAAAATTGAATGTTAATTTGAAGTATTAATTTTTAAAATTAATTTAAAACGATTTTAATAACTTTCTTAATTAAAATAAATTGAATAACATTTTTTTTGAAGAATACCGTGCCCTATAAAATGTTTAAGTATACTATTTATTTATTATTTAATTGTATTCCTGTTTTGTTTAGTTTAACTATGTACATTACCGTAGTTCTCTCTCTTCTCTCAACCCTACAGTATCCACTCATTCCAATACCATATTCTATATCTAGGAGACCTACCTGATTTGCAATCTCTTTAGGTACACACGGCTCCCAGTTTGGCTGTTTTGGGCACTATAATAATATGGGCGTGTAAATTTCGGGGTAAATTTTTTGTGTTTAAACAACCGTTTGACCATTTTCGCCATGGATGAAGCCGCTGGCACTGAACGGCTTCTTCCCCTCGTCAACGAGGGCTCCTTTGTCCAGCAAATAGTTGTTGGCCGGTTCGACCAAATTTTGCAGATGTTTGTCTGTTGAATGATTGTTAGATAATTAATAATTAGGGAATGCGATTGAGACTGAAATGTCCGTCGTTTTTGGGACTGAAATTCGTCCTTATTTTTGTCCGTTGGTCCCGGATTTATTGTTGTACTGGGATTTAAATCATTTTATTCCTCACAAAATCCCGGCTTTTAGAATCCCCAGATCCCGTAGTTTTTCTTAAATCCCGATCCCGCGCTACAAATGTTTTTTTTCGTCTTTAAAACAAAGGCAAAAAAAGAAGTTAGAGGAAAAACAATTTTTTTTTTAATTAGCCTTCAGGAATTATTTTAATTTCAAAAAACGTCTTTTGACACCTGATGGCTCTTGTGAAGCCGGATAGAGTTGACGCGGTCGTTGCAATGGATCAGCAACATTTGGCACGGCATGCAACACTGCCGTCTGCGGTTGTGCCTATTTGAAAATGTGCCGGATTTGGGGAGGACAAAATGTGGCCAGAAATATTCATACATAATTGCATAATGCAAATTAATCCAAAAAATTCAAATCTTAAAGCTGCCTTAAGGCTTTTAATTTTCAAATTTTAAAGGGCGCCTAAAACTGCAAGAAAATGAACAGCTCTCTAGCTTAAAACAGTTCCCAGCAAACTTTCAAGGTCTACTTCTGCCAGAATCCTATAATAAGGATTTTTCCGGTACCCAAATCCCAGGTACCGGGCGGAAACCAGGGATGTCATCGGGAAAAAAATCAAAAATCTGGCAAAATTTTTAAAAACCCCGGCGAAAAATTTGTTCTCTTTTTTTTATTTCAAACATTCCAAGCCAGTCTCGGTTTTGTCAACTCTCTAGCCAACAATGTTTTTTTGAATATGTGATTAGAGGTAGCCATCATATTGCCCAAAGTTCTGCCAATTTTGAATCTTACAAATGATCCATCCTGCTGATTGTTGTTGTTGTTGTTGTTGTTGTTGGGGTTGGGGTTGATTTGTCCATTAAAATTGTTGTTGTTGTTCTGCTGCTGCTGTTGCTGTTGCGGTTGAAGATTGTATTGTCCAAAATATTGCTGCTGTTGGGGTTGAATTGGTGCGGCAAATTGTGCCGGTGCCGCCGACCCAGTACCGCTGCCGCCGCCGCCGGCGCCATTAATTGGTGGTGCCGAAAAAGTCACTGGTGGCGGTGTAAAACTTAAGCCATTTGTCGCCGGTTGTTGTTGTTGTTGGGGTTGAAATTGTTGTGCCTGTGTGAACGGGCGGGCAACTAATTTTATTTAAAATCAGTGATAAAAGCATTGATCAGAGAGCTCAGTTCGATTTGGAACTGTTAAAACCCTATAGGAAAATGCTTAAAATGGGCAGCACTGAAAGCACAAAAAGCATAAACAACTCACCGAGTTGAACGACTGTTGCAGAAATGGCTGGAACGGGTTGCCAAATGTGCCGCCGGCGCCGACATCCGTGGACTGAATCGGCTGCGGTGGAGGCGGCGGTGGCACAGGGCCAAAGCCGGCTTGCGGGAAGAATTGCTCTTGCTGTTGCTGGTTGTTGTAGAAGCCGCCAAAGCTTGTTGTCTGCGGTTGCGGCCCAAATTGGCCCTGATTTTGATTTTGTGCCGGAAATTGGCCCTGCTGATCTGGTGGCACAAATTGGCCCTGTTGATTTGGTGGCCCAAATTGGCCTTGCTGATTTGGTGGCACAAATTGGCCGCCCTGCTGATTTGGGGGGAATGGCAGTGGCTGTTGTTGATGGTGTTCAGCACCAACAGCAGCAGCGCCAAAATCAGTGCCGTAATGATTCCTGTAGGGTTGGTGCTGGTTTTGGGGTCCTAAAAAATGACAAAATCAACACAGAACACATAGTAAGGTTGGTTTTTGGTCCCTTGCCACCTTTTGGGTAACGGTCTGACTTTCGAGATCATTTTCAGTCTCGAATCTTGCTAAATAGTCACTAATTGACAGCAGACGCACCGTTGTTGTTATTGTTGTTAACGCCCCGATAGATCACTTGCTGTTGCCGCTGTTGTTGACCACCACCACCACCAACATTGTTTGGTACTAGTACTGCTTCAACTCCTCGTGCAGCTCCGCCCGGAAGCGGCACCTGTTGCGCAAACGGCACTTTGATCTGTGGTTGACCGAATGCCCTTGCGTCCGGCACTTGAGAGGGCTGTTGTGCCTGAAATTATGCGTTTTGCAATTTTTGTGCTGAGATTGGATTTAAATGCAGTTGAAGTGACGGGAAAAGCCACCAAATGCAGATCGATTTTCTAAGAACACATCTTTGAGGCATGCTTTTGATCATTAAATAGGACTTCGTTGGCATTTTTTTGTTGACTCGATCCAATAATCAAATGAAGCTCAAAACCATTTAGTGATTGCTGATCGCTAACTTGGTTTAACTGTTATTACATTTTTCCATGATTTGTTCTGTTAATTGGGATAAAGTCATTTTTGAAAAAAAAAATCGATTGATTGCTAAATTAGATCAAGCATCGGCTGTCAAATCATTGTTTTGAATAACGACCAAGCTGAGCTCAATAACTGATTATTTTCAAGCAAAAAGCCCAATGCCTCTGACCGTGGTGACGAAGTGTTTGCTGGAAGGCCCACACACGGCACATGCCCCCGGGCACATTTCTGCGATGAATGGCACTCGGCAATGTGTGCATTTTGCCCGAATACAGCTGGGCAAATCGGCAACAGCCTGAACTGCTGCTGCTGCTGCTGTTACATCGAACCAGAGAAAGGCAAACAAAATTAACGCAATGCCCTGAGGGCAGAAAAAATTTGAATTCATTGCCTAAAGGGATTTGAACAAACAAAATTTGCTGAACCATTTAAAAATTTCGACAATTTAAAGCCGTTTGTTAAGAAAATTCTTCCAAAAAATTCATAAAATCAAATTATTTTCATTGGTCGCTAAAAAAAATTGATTATTTTGCTTTAAAAAAATTCTAAATTTTTAAAATGTGCACACATTGTTGTTAAAAGAATACGTACGACTTATGTTTAAAGAAATTGCGTCAAAATTCTTTTTTAGTTTGAAAATATTCGTATCGAAAATCACAATTAAAATGCTCGGCGTCCATTAAAATTGTTTAAATGTTTAAAAGTGCATTTATGCCGTCAAATTAAATGCTAAACATTTAAAAATAACACAACAATTACACAATGAACGGAAGCGAATGAATTTGTGGCGGTGGTCGTAATGATGGCGCGGCGGCGCGGCGTGGGTGTGTCGGATTTTGGCGCAAATCCGAGAGAATTTCCGCTTTTAACATGCCATTTCAATCGGTCATCATTTTGGTTTTGGGGGGACCGGATTCCCCCCCCCCCCCAATTCCCCCCCCCCCCAATTCATTCATTCAGCCGCCATCTGTGATGGTCATTTTAGGGTGGAAGAAAATGATAATTTTCTGCTAAATTTTATATTGGGTGTGTGGGTTTTTGTTGCGTTAATAGGCGCGGTAAAAGAGGCAATTTATGAAACATAAATTACAAATTTTAAATACAATAATTTAATAAGTGTCTAAAATAAATCAAAGAATACCATAATGTGAAAACTGTGCCAAAATCAAATTTTTGAGTAAAAATTTAATTGGTTAGTAAAAATAATTGGATCAAAATGTTTGCACTATAAATTGGAAAAAATAAAGAACATCGAATTAAAAATATATAAAATAAAGAAATCAAGTAAAATGAAACATATTTTAAACGTGAAACAGTGAGAGTAAAAGTAACGAGCGCTGGGAGAGCTTTTGAGGGAAAAAAAGTTCGGATCGGGCCGGCTTCGAACCGGCGGCGTCTCTGGTTGACCGGACGAGTGTTCTAACCGACTGAACTACAGACAAAAGGTCCCATAAGCGGACAAAATGTCCCCGTTTCCACGGACAGAATGTCCCCATTTCCACGGACAAAATGTCCCCGTTTCCACGGACAAAATGTCCCAGTTCATTTCGTCTTTGACCGAGGACATTTTGTCCATAGGACCTTTTGATAATGTGCCAGCCTGATTATGTGATGGATGCGCGGGTTGGGTTGGGTTCCCGCCGCGTCGAATCCGAAAGGATGCGAATCCATTTTCTCCGCTTTCCCATCGGCGCTGCCATTTTAGCGATCAGTCAGCCCCCCCCCCCCTGCCATCCATCCAGCTGTCAGTTGAAGACCGGCTTTTCATGCAGCTTTCGATGGCTAATGCTTACACTCTAAGCAATTTCGATAGCGCCAACATTTTTTGGGGTGTGTGATCTGCTGATCCAACCAAGACTTCAGAATACGGGATCATGAGGGGGGGGGGGCAAGCAAGCGGTGATCTGATCAGACATTGCCCGCACATGTGGCTTATGATGATCTATTCTCGAACAGTGTTCTCTCTGATCATGATGGATGATCAAATCAGGTTCATAAAGAAATGGAAACACTGATCGATGACGACTCCACGCTCAAAAAAAAAAGAAATGTTCAGATTGGATCAAGATAGGCAGGCTTACTAGAGAAGTAACCGGATCAAACAAAATTTAGAATCATAGACAAAACTTGTTTTAGCCGGACAACCATTTAAGACAACTAAAATTGGGATGGAACAACTCTTGCAAAGCTAGATTTAAAATAGAGGCATAACAATTGCACAACGAGTAGTTGAATCCCTGGAGGGGACGGGAGGGGGGGGGGGGGGAGCAGGAGGATTTCCGCGCAAAATCCAAGAACATTTTGCGCTTTGCCCTGCCTGACTGCCCCATTCCGATCAGTCAGCAGCAGCAGCAGCAGTCCATCATCAATTTGTTGCTGAAGAGAGACCGGCTTTTCCATCCCCCCCCCCCCTCCCCTCCGGCGATGGGATGTTAATGTGCTGCTTGCTCTAAGGTCAGCCAGCCAATGGTTGGGGGTTGGGGGGGGAGGGGGTTGGGGGGAAGAAGTGAGTGAAGTGGCGGCGTGTGCAATTGAAGCTGCTCCCCGAACTTTTTGTTTTGCGCGCGCGAGCGCCAAAGGCTGGGAAGGCGGGGGCACTTTCGCCCCGGGCGGTAATAACACAATGAGTGCCCCCCGGGGGGGGGGGGGCTTCTGATGATCGGCTGAATTTAGTAGCGCCTTTTTATTTTATTTGGAGAGCGCTTTTTGCGGGACGCCGCAGTGAGGAGGCGGAGGAGAAGCTGCTTTTGATCAAAATGAGTGGTGGAAGCCGCCTTGGGCAGAATCTGATCGCAAGAAATTGGCGCCTTGGAGGAGGCGGCTTTTTGTGCCGCTTAAAGGGTCATGGGGAAGAGGAGCATTATTGACTGAACGTACAATGATCGATCAAATGTGATCAGTTTAGAAACCAATTCCGATCACCAAAGCTTTTGGACTAATTCAAAAAGCCAACTGATCAAAATTAGTTTCCTTCAGGACAAAAACTCTGACCGATGGAATTTTCTCGGGAAGAATGTCAATTTTGCAGCAATCTGATCAGAAAGCCTAACCCCGATCGCAAATCCTTGATACAAATATCCGAATTGTCGTCGTCGCCAGCAGCAAGTGATCAAAAAACAAAAATGTTAGAACTTTTACAGAAAAGGGCATCGGATTAATTTATGTAATGCGCAAAATGTGTGTTCGTTCCACTGACAGCGGATGGATGACATTAGAGAATTGGAATGTTCAAATGGGATGGGATGGGCATCAAATTAGTGCTAATGCATGCACTTTGTCGCTATTCTTCCTTCCACAAATGGAAGAGCATTTTTGGTGATGAATGAAAGGGAAGAAATGGAAGATGAAAAAAGAGGATGAAAGCATTAAGTGGAAGAATTGAAGGATGAAAGAAAGGATAAATGGAAGAAGATGAAAATGGAAAGGAAGTGGAAGAAAAAGGAAGGATGAAAGAAGAGGATGAAAGCATAAAGTAGAAGAATTGAAGGATGAAAGAAAAGATGAACGGAAGAAGATAAAAGCATGGAAATGGAAAAGAATGGAAAGATGAACTGAAGGATAAATGGAAGAAGATGAAAATGGAAAGGAAGTGGAAGAAAAAGGAAGGATGAAAGAAGAGGATGAAAGCATAAAGTAGAAGAATTGAAGGATGAAAGAAAAGATGAACGGAAGAAGATAAAAGCATGGAAATGGAAAAGAATGGAAAGATGAACTGAAGGATAAATGGAAGAGGATGAAGATGGAAAGGAAGTCATGGAAGGATAAACGGAAGAGGATGAAAGCATGAAGTGAAAGAATTGAAGGATGAAAGAAAGGATGAACGGAAGAGGATGAAAGCATGGAAATGTAAGAGAATGGAAAGATGAACTGAAGGATAAATGGAAGAAGATGAAAATGGAAAGGAAGTGGAAGAAAAAGGAAGGATGAAAGAAGAGGATGAAAGCATAAAGTAGAAGAATTGAAGGATGAAAGAAAGGATAAATGGAAGAAGATGAAAATGGAAAGGAAGTGGAAGAAAAAGGAAGGATGAAAGAAGAGGATGAAAGCATAAAGTAGAAGAATTGAAGGATGAAAGAAAAGATGAACGGAAGAAGATAAAAGCATGGAAATGGAAAAGAATGGAAAGATGAACTGAAGGATAAATGGAAGAAGATGAAAATGGAAAGGAAGTGGAAGAAAAAGGAAGGATGAAAGAAGAGGATGAAAGCATAAAGTAGAAGAATTGAAGGATGAAAGAAAGGATAAATGGAAGAAGATGAAAATGGAAAGGAAGTGGAAGAAAAAGGAAGGATGAAAGAAGAGGATGAAAGCATAAAGTAGAAGAATTGAAGGATGAAAGAAAAGATGAACGGAAGAAGATAAAAGCATGGAAATGGAAAAGAATGGAAAGATGAACTGAAGGATAAATGGAAGAGGATGAAGATGGAAAGGAAGTCATGGAAGGATAAACGGAAGAGGATGAAAGCATGAAGTGAAAGAATTGAAGGATGAAAGAAAGGATGAACGGAAGAGGATGAAAGCATGGAAATGTAAGAGAATGGAAAGATGAACGGAAAGATAATGGAAGAGGATGAAGATGGAAAGGAAGTGGAAGAAAATGGAAGGATGAACAGAAGAAAATTAAAGCATGGAGTAGAACAAATTAAATTTACCGATTATTTGTGCGGATGAAACGGAAGAATTGTGGAAGAACTTGCATTTGGTTATTGGGATTTGGAAGTTCTGTCGGTTGCATAAGCGTCTCGCGCGTGTATAAATAAACATATCCGGGGCGGGCATTTTCTATTGAACACATTGAACAACTCGCCGCACATTTACCACACCAATTTTGTGTTGCCCCGCCGGCGCTGTTTGGGGGGAGTGAGTGAAGCCGCGCACAATTTTTTTTTGTTTGTTGTCGAGCATAAATGGCGCATCATCTGCTTCTTCTTCTTCATCGGGCAGCGTGAAGTGAGCACATTTCGTCGTCAGTCGTGTTTTCCCGTTGTGCGGGTGGTTGAGCATATGAGCACATTTTACAAAATTCCATGAGCATAAATGGAACAACGCTTGGGGGGAGGGGCTTTACACTTTTGTTCAAAATTTTGGGTATTCCATTGACGGGGGATAATCCAACCGATGATCCTATCGGATGATCTGATCCGATCAATCGGAATTTGATCACCCGTTTCTACTCAAAAATGTGCGCAAAATTTGTCCAAAAAGCGCCTAAAAACGGGGGTAAAACAGCGATAGAGCATGAAACAGACCGTCATCTTCACAATCTTGCCTTGCCCACAATGCCTTTAAATTAGAGCCCGGACTTGAGGAGCACCGATCGAGATTTGGATCGAAATCTCGTAAAATCCGAGCCAAAATTTCTTCGATCGTGATTTTGATCAAGAATCTCGGAAAAATCTCGATAAGTACCGAGAATCTCGATGAGAATCTAGATTGCCCGGTCTCTACTTTAGATAAAGTCCGATCAGCCACCACCATCAGCTTCAATCGCTACCTTGCATGGCGATCAGCAGGAGGACAGAGAAGAAGCTGACCAGCGTGTTCAGCATCTGCAACCTTCAGCAAATATGGCGGCACTATGGCAAATCAATTTTTGTGTAACGAACAAAAACGATTTTTTGTTTGTCTCGTCACAATTCCCAATTTTGTCATCGCCTGCGGTGACGAACGAACACCTGCTGCTGGCCGATAACGTCCCTGGGGGGAGAATTTGCGAAAAATGGGGGGGGGGGATATGAAAAGTGAACAAAATTCCCCCCTTCCGCCATAATCGTCATCGATATTAACCACATTTGGAAGATGCTTCATTCTTTTCAACACATTTGAAGGAGGGAATAAAGTTTTCCCCACAAAAAGCAAAAGGAATTTTTGCCTCAATAATCGAACATTTTCTCTGATCAATTCAATTTCACAAATTTGGGTAAAAACATTTTCTGAATAATATTTACATATTAAAGAAAGCTCAGGGTAAAGGGTTTTCGGAGGGGTGGGGGCTTAATGAAAATTTTTTCAAAATTCATTAAGCTTCAACCCAGTAAAGCCCCCCCCCCATGGCATTGCTGCGCTGCATTTTACTTTGCTGAAGAAGAAGTGCCAAACGCAATGTTCCCCGCTTATGTTGCATAATTTGTGGATAATAAATAATAACAAAAGATATTTAGATAAAAATATAGACAAAAATGTGCCCCGCACTCGTGTTGGACAATGGTTCCGGGATGATCAAGGCATGGAATTAAAATAGAAAAACAAATTGTTGACAGCGGTCTTTAGCGGATCGACAAATTGACCCCAATTAAAACATGGCCCTAACCCAAGGGTTTTAGGGGGGGGGGGGGCTTTAAGAAAATTTTCCTAATTTAGGTAAAGCTTTAGACCCCGTAAAGCCCCCGCCGCTGCATTTTAGGCCGGATTTGCGGGAGACGAAGTGCCAACCGCGATGTTCCCTTCAATTGTGGGGGGCGGACGACGTCCACGGCAGCGCCGGTCGTGGATGGCAAAAGCTTTTCAGTCTATTTTGGCACAAAAGGACGCGTACGTGGGGGACGCGGCACAGTCCAAGCGTTGGCATTCTGACGCTGCAGTACCCAATTGAGCACGGCATTGTCACCAATTGGGACGACATGGAGACGATTTGGCATCACACATTCGAAAACGAAATGTGCGTTTGTTTTTTGGTTTTTGTTGTAAAATTCGATTTTGTAGAAACAAAATCCTAAAGAAATTATAGAATTTTATCTAACAACGGCACGTATTCCTCCCTATTTTTCCACCAAAAATAACATTTTTGTGTATATTATTTAATTTAAACAATTAGTTCTCCTATATTTTAACTAAAACTCTTTAATTGGTTATTAAATATTAATTCTAAATTAGACGTTTAGTTGAAATTATTCTCTTTTAAAGAATGGAATAAAAACTTTCATGTATTTTTGAAATTATTTTATTGAATGAATACTAAAAGGTTTTTTTTTTAAATTTATAGAATAAGATTTGGCAAATATTATTATTTTTTATTTAGTTTTGCATTTAAAAAAATAATAATTCATTTTTTATATTTTATTTACGAAAAAATTCTCAGAATAATGTTTTTATATGTTAATTAAAGAATAATTTAACTATTATAAATGAAATTTAAGGCAAGTCGACCCGAATAAGCATCCGGTGCTGATCACGACGGAAGCGCAGTTGAATCCAAAAGTCAACCGTAATAAGGTCACAATTTGCCATTGAACCAAACATTCAGACAACGCGCGCCATTTTAGGGAAAACAAAATTTAAATTTGATAATTGGCACTGATCACTCCCTCCAACTCAGACATTTTGTCACTCACCACCCATTTTTCAGATGGTTCAGCACATGTTCGAGAAGTTCAACGTCCCCGCCATGTACGTGGCTGTCCCAACAACGCTGCTGGCATTGTACGGCTCCGGGCGTACCACGGGCATTGTGCTCGACTCGGGCGATGGTCCGAAGAAGCCGCTCTATTAATAATTGTCATTTAAATTCTTTCTTTTCGTTAGGTGTTACGTGTGCCACGCCCATCCACGAGGGTTATGCTGTTCCAAATGCCACTCAACGCTTGGACATTGCGGGCCGTGATCTGACCAACTTTCTGATCAGATTGCTCAATGATCAACGTGACGGCTACACATTCGATCAATCATCATCGGCTGATCGACGAATTGTGTGTGAAATTAAGGAGAGAGAGAGTTGATGTGCTATGTGGCACGGCACGCGACTTTGAGCAGGTAAAACTCTTGGAGACGGATTTTTATGCATATTTTGGCATTTCTTTTAAAGAAAAATGCCTAAAATCAAAAAATGGGCCCCATAAAAATGACTTTTTTCTTCCTAAAATTGATTTTTATTTTTTTACTCCAGTGAATGATTTGATTTTATTCGCCTATTTTGCAATTTTTCTTGTTTAAAAATCCAATCCCTCTACTTATTGATGCTTTACAGGAAATGACCACTGTGGCGGCTTCATCTGCTTTAACGGAAAAGATCTAAGAGCTTCCGGGTGAACCGGTAATCAAACTGAACAACGAACGTTTTCGATGCCCTGAGGCATTATTCCAGGTGAGTGTACTGATGCCTTGGAAACCCCGGGCATTTTATACCGGGTTTGGGGGGGGGGGCTGTGCCGGTTTTTTCATCGGGTGTGCCGGCTTTTGAGTTTTCTGATCACATCCCTGCAAAAGATCCATTCATTGATCAAAGCGAGTGATTGGACTAGAAAACACTGATCATGTACAAAGAAATCACTCTGAAATCTCGTTTAACATTAAGCCTTCTCTTTTGCGCGTGAAATCGGCAGGAGCCCACGAAAGATTTGCAATGCGATCAAAAAGTGTGTCCCCCCCCCTCTCCGACTCCGGACATTTTTGGTTGTAGAACAACCCCATTTAAAATATAAAATTAATTTAGGTGGATTAGCAGAGCCGTTTATTATGAATTCGGTTCGTCCGTTGGCCATCGCAAGTGCTTTTGATGTGGATGATTGGAAATGGAAGCGATCGATTGGAAGTGATCTTGAGTTGTAATCGAATTTTTCAACTCGCTTTCTCATTTTTGCGCTCTTCTAGTTTACAAGAGAATTCTTCACTTTTGGCAAAATGAAAATGCTTGGCATTTGATAAAATTTTTTATAAAATAAAAAATGTTTACGCGGCAAAAAAAGGAAAAATGGAAAAATTTTATGAAAAGTGTTCAGGCTTCATTCTTTACGAAAAAATTCAGTGTTATTCTGAAACAGCAAAACCTTTATTTAAAAAAAATCACCGACGGCAGCACAAACAAAAATGTTCCTCTTTTTTATGCTGGGGGAAATGAAAGACCGAAGGTGCAAAAAAATGTTGCACATTTAATGCTAGAGATGGGAAAGTGTGAAAATATTCCCCCCCCCCCTCCCCCCCTCCCTCCCCTACCGTCTCATCCATCCATTATCCCACCCCCATACACAATTCATTCATTCATTTAAACATCGGAATTGACATTTTTTTGTCCCTCCGATTTAATTTTGCATTTTCTGATCAACATTCATTCATTCACAGTCCCCATCACACTTCTTTTAGCATCCATTCGCAGACTTGCCATTAAAAGCAGTTTATTTTTGTTTCAAAACAGCAATTTTTAAAGTCAATTACTATTCTTTGTACATTTAAATATGTCTAATAATTGTGTTTTATGTGCCTTTTGATGCGGATCACTTTTTCGGTGTATTTATCTAATTTTAAAAGTTTTCAATCCGGCATCAAAATAAAATGTGTCGATTGATTGGTTTTCGGAATTTTTGCACAACCAACACTCTTTCCCTGTTGATTTAACTAAGGGTTCGCTAAAATACTAAAATCAAACCCTTCGGGCAATTTAACAACGTATTGACCTTTTATTTGCCTGAGGCAACTCGAGTTTGTTTTTCTCTGAATGCACTATTTATGAAGGCAAATCTGATTGAAATCGGAAGGCACCCATCCCTTACCCGAATCTCAAGAGTTCATTTCTTCATCATATCTCCGATCCAAAATCATTTATTGTCTTTTCGCATTTTTTTATAATTTATCACTCATTGTTCCGTGTTAGGACAAAATCACCAAAGGCAAAGCGTTCAAAATCATTAATAGCTAAAAACGGACAAAATCATTAATAGCTAAAACCGGACAAAATCACTAATAGCTAAAACCGGACAAAATCACTAATAGCTAAAACCGGACAAATCACTAATAGCTAAAAACGGACAAAATTACTAATCGCTTACTTTAAACGGACAAAAAAATCATTAAAATGAAACTGCCACCGCACATCAGACGATGTTTGATTTGTCCGCTTTTAAGCTTTAGTGATTTTTGTCCATTTTTAAGATATTAGTGATTTTGAACGCTTGGGCTTCAATCGGGATATGGGAAAGCAAACATTTCCTGTTTCGCATGAACAAACGGGCCAAAATTCTATTCAAACATTTGTTTTTAAGGTTTTGTCTAACTGCTTGCTGAAACAATTGTATTCTTCGCTTTATTCAATCAGCAAAATGGCAAATTACGACGACAGCGGCAGCAGCAGCAGTGGCACGAACAGCGCGCGCCAGCAGGCAAAAGTGGCCAAATTTAACTATTTCTATTTCGGGACGTTCAAATGGCAAACTTTAAACGCCGTTTCTGTTTAGTTTATCGCACTGGCGGAGTCGGGCGATGCCGTTCAAATGCGTTCACTGCTTTACACTTTTAATGCCAATGCCAATTTGCTGAGTGCCAGTCTTATCACGGCCGCCAAAAATGGAAATACGGAAATGGCCCGACTTATGGTAGAAAATAGAAATAAAATTTTTGTTTTGTAAACGAAATTTGCGACAATTTTTGTCTGTTTTCAGCTGGAGCATGGAGCAGACCCGCAAAAAACTGGCACTGAAATGTTTGACGGCGAATTGACAAGTGGGCGAATTTTATATCAGATTAACTTCCAAAGGGGGGGGGGAGTTCATATTATCGAAATATTATTGAATTGCTTGATCTGGTCCGTCTCAACCAGTGTTTATCTTGATCCTGCTTGGCCTGTTCTGTTCATTTTAGGACAGAACAGATAAATTTTTGGACACGAAGAAATTCTCAACACGAACAAACAGAATTGAACTTTTTATCTTCTAATTGTTATGGATTCAGCCCATTCAATTTAATTCTAAAAAATTCATATTTCCTCTCGACCCGAAAAGTCTTTAACCACATTTGAATTATCATTGATTTAAGCTTTTTCGGCGATGTACTTTGCCGCGGATTTGGGGAATCTGGATCTTTGCCGGATGTTTGTGCTCACAGGCAGGGTTGACGTGAACAAGGCGGAAAGCGACGGCGAAAGACTTTTGAGAATTGCCGCACTACATGGACATTTGCCCGTTGGTAAGTGCAGTCCGGTTCGGTTTTTGCTAGAGAAAAAATTTGAGAAAAAACCCATAAAGATGACCCTTTGTTTTGCAAAAATTCGTAACTTTGGACTAATTCATTTATTGCTTGGCACTTTTAGTCCGATTCTTGGTCGAAAAGGGCGCCGACATCAACGGCAAAGATAGTGACGGTTTCACACCGTTAATGAGTGCGGCCGGAGCACTGAACACTTTGATTGTACAATTTCTTCTGGACCGCGGGGCCGACAAAGACATCAAAGCAAAAAGTCGATCACTTTAAATTATTTGATCAAAGTTTGTAGTTCTTGAGACTATTTTAAGACGGGATGACGGCAGCCGGATTTGCTGGGACAGGCAGCACCTCTCTTGGTTCTGAAGCACTTGTCAAAATGATTAACGATCACCAGTCCAACTGATGGGATGAAATTTATGTTCAGTCAAGTCAATTTGACTTTTGTTGATTGTTGTGTTTCTTTTTATTTAAACAAAAAACATAACGACTTAAATCAAAAATGTTGGCTAAATCGATCAAAACTAAAAATGGTAAAAAAGTATTTCTTTTTGTGTTGTTGAATTTTCCATTCCACGCACATTCATTTACATTTCTTTACGTTGACGGGCAACGACAACGGTCTTAAATTCAAGAACAATTCATTGTGCTTTTGCACTTTTTAAAAATTTTCGGAAAGTGCTGTAATATGAATTATATGTACTATTTAATGCGTTTTGACAATTTCGTTGCGTTGAAATTTACCCCTTTTAAGTAAAATAGGTCGGGACCGGGATTGACCGGGACCGTGAAAGCCGGGATCGGGACCAGCATCTCGAACCGGGATCGGCATCGGGATTTCGCCTTTTGAAAAACCGGGATCGGGAAACGGGAAAAATTCTACTGGATTTTGTGCATAAATAATCGAATAATTTTAAGTACATTGTTACCCAATGTTCGCATCGGTGATTTCAATAATGATCATATTGTTTAAGCACGCCCAGCGCTTATAGCCGGCTTCCAATAGCCACCCGTCCCATTGCTTCTTGTCTCCAAAAATTGGGCTCCGTTTAATTGAGAAAGCCGTGAGATGATGTTGCAGTGTCAGCTGCTCCCGAGTCTGTGCATTCTCTAGCACAAATGGGTTAATTTTTCTGCTTGAACATTCAAAATAAACGATATAGCTAACGCCGGAAGTGGACGACGCATTAAGAAATTCCTAAAATAACAAATCACCCATTTGTTCCCCGTCACGTTCCCTCCCTCCACCTGCTTAAGTATTTCCACTGCTCTTGAGGCTGTGCGAGTATGTTCCATTTCCAGCCAGTTTAGCACCTTCGGAAGCCCATCCGCCCGCGCGGTGTGCAGCCATTTGAAAAGTGCTTGGGCCGGCGATGCCTCGGGGCCATCATCGGCGGGATGTTCAAGAACGGGGAATAATCTATCCAAACTGGGCGATGCGTAAACCCAGCGGAGATGTGCGCAATCGCGCAAAATCGTTGGAGAGATGAAATGGCGTAAATTGGAAAAATGGTGTCCTACGCAAATGTTGAATGAGCTGATATAAGGCAACAGCAGAGGCCAAATCTCTTGGCCAAACACATTCCAGCATCGATTTGGACTGAACTAAATTGTCAGCCGGGGAGTGAATGGAGTTTTCTGTTTACTTTTTGCCAATATTAAATTATTTATAACATTTTAGTCTATTCACGAACATTTCCCCAACCGGCCTTACCGGAACCTCTGGCAAAATGCCCAACGATAACCCGATGCCCCCATTGAATAAACAGCGAATGCGGTGGAGGAAGGCGATCACATTGTGGTCAATGTGACTAAAAATAAAAAATGTATTCTTCCATTTTTTTATTTTAATCAATTTTTAATTGCGCAAGTTTAACGCATTGTAAACATTTTAATCTATTTAAAATAAAAATAAATTATTATAAAAATTGTCGGATTTCATCAAAGAGTGGGGGAGGGCGACAAAAGGGCTTAGCGAAGGAACGATCAATGGGGGGGGGAGGGATAATGAATCAAATTAGGCATTGGGCGTCCCGGTTAGAGAAATTGTAAAAAAATTTCAATAAATTCTTAAGGAATTTAACTAAAAATCGATAGTGTGAGCGAATTTGGCCAATCACTAATCGATCAAAAGCCAAAACGCACAGGATGTAAATGCGGTTAAAGCCGCGCAGACTGGCGGGCACTGGCTGTTTTGGGATTGGAAATGTTCCGCACATTTTGTAGTTGTTGAAGTCGGCATCGATGTTCTCTTTGATCATTCTTGAACGATCAATTATTTTGAGCCAAGCCAACGATGCCCATTTGCGCGTCTTAAAATGCGTGGCCACCAAACCATTGAAACCATAAGAAAGCAACGCAAATTTAAGACCGACTTCGGCAGGGCAAAAAAATGCAAAAATGGTCAGCCAAACATCGGCACAAACGTTGCTAAAATTGAAAGTGGCAAATAATGGCACACCCCCCACTTATTGTGTACAATTAATTTGGTCAAAATATTTTGTCGTAAAATGATCAAAAATAAATTTACAAACAATTTTTAGATAAATTTTAAATTGTATATGTTCTAATTGTTTTTTTAAAAAGCTCACATCATCTTCAACAGACGCCGTCGTTTGTTGGCAATCCGCGCACTTTTTCGTCGCTCAATTGGCGTGAACACGGAGCCCAACGTTGGCAATGAATGCCGTCGTGGTGGAGAAGAAATGGCACAATCATTGTTTTTTTTGCACCCTTTTTTTGCGGTGTGCCGCGGCATTTTGACGTTTTCGGTTTTTATTTTCAACGTAAATATTGGTGAAATTACAAATTACATTATTTAGAGGATGGACATGTAAAGAACAGAGGGATTTAAGAAAAGATATGAATTTTTTTTTAATTTAGTGGCCTTGTGAAGAAAAAGAAAATTCTAAATTTCCACCGAACCCATGTACGAGTTTTTAGAGCCTTTAAAAAAATTCTATGAATTTTTGGAAATTTCCAAAAATCAATTTTGGCCTCAAAAATCATTCAAAAAGCACGATTCGATCATTTCTTTCCTTATGAACAATTTTAAGAGCATAATGCCATTTTACACAACAACCAAATATTAGTGAGTGCACAAAAATGCGACCAATGGCACAATCAATGGGAAATGGATGGCGTCGTAAAAACAAAATGACCCAAATAGGGACAGAGGCGAATGCGCAGCAGCGGCAGCAGCAGGAGATTTTGTTGCGCAACTGAGGGAAATTCTCTGTTGGCTATATCCAATCAATGGAAGCTGATGGCCTCCAGGATTTTGGAAATGACCTGGATCTGGATTTACCAGGATTAAAATTCCTGGTTTTTAGGATATCCTGATCCTGGTGCTTAGACAAAAATACCCGGATACCGACCGATTCAGGAGTCCTGGAAAAGCCTGTCCGTGTTCCTGTCCGTGAACGCGTCGCCGTCAAATTGTTCAATTTTTTGATTTAAACTTTCGACGGCATTTTCAAATTGTTTAATGGTTTTTGCATTAAAATTGCCGTTGCGAATTTTCAAAAATTCCGCATATTCCAACGTGTCATTGGCCTGCAAACTTCCGCCCTCCTCGGCGATGTATTTTAATTGGGCAATTCGGTCAGCGTAAAAAGTGCCGGAAATTTAAAAAAAATAAATGAATATATTTTTTTTGCCTAAATTCTATTTTTTGTTAAAAATAATTGAATTTACCATTAAATTTGTAAACAATTTGCTGGTTTGCGTGTGGAAATGCGGTGAATAAAATGTTATGTTTTGTCGTAAATTGTACGGCCGTTGGGCGGGCATTTGCACGGCAGAAAATAATAATAATAATAAAAATAAAAATTAAAGTTGCAAATTTAATTCCCATTTGTTGTTTTGATGCTAAATGATGTTAAACATTGACATTTTGTCACCCATAAAGCCTTTGAATCAGATTTTTATAATATAAATTTTTAAGTGAAATTTTAAATAATCAAAAAAGCCAAATTAAGTTATATTATATGTATGTTTAATTTTTAAAAAAAAAAGTAAAAATTGGATGAATTTTTGAAGCGATGTTTTCTAATAAAACAAAATTCAAATTACCCCCCCCCCTTTCTTTTACAAATAATCCTGACTAATTTTCTTAACAGAATATTAATAAAATCTTTAAAAACAAAAAATTTTTTTGGCGGACCAAAAGCTTCAAAAAATTAACGTTATTTTAAACTTTTAGTTGCAAATCTCTTGCTAAATCGAGTCAAAATTTAAAAGTTTTCTCGGGCCTTCCCCCGCCCTCCGGATGTTCTCAAAAAAAAAACTTGTATTTTTTAAAAATTCGGAAAATGCCAACCCATTCCCAATCCGTCGTGGCATTTTGGGAAAAGTGCCAAAATTGATTCGAGAATATGGATGGCTTAACCTTGTGAAATCGATAAGCCACAACTTAACAAATATATTTGTATACATTTTATATTTAATGAATAAACAGCAGCAGGCGTATGGCGCCCCGACTAATAAATAATATAGGGAAAATTGCACTTTTGAATCAATGCTTTTCGTCAAAATGTGCAGCACACTTCGGTGATCGTGCCGTGACGAAAGCTGGGCCATCGCTTTCTAAACACAAATTGGTGATGGAATGGAAGCAATTTATGCGCAAATTGATGTCAGAGAAGGGCGAAGGCTCATGGCTAAACATTTACACGTTTATGGACGACAAGCCGGTGGAGCAGTACAAACACAACAAAAAGTTGCGCAATATTCACGAATTGTCAAAAATACAAAAATGCCAAATTGGACGAAATGATCAACGAGGCGATGTGGCAAGAACAAAAGCAAAACCAACCGGTGCGACGTTCGGCGGCCCGGTAGCCATTTTTTGAATTCTGAATTACCGTATTTCCTAAAATAGAACTCCCGGGAGTTCTATTTTTCAACCCCCCCAAAAAGTGGAGTTCTATTTTAGGGGGGAGTTCTATTTTTCAACCTCTTTTTTCAGAAAATATTACAAATTTTGCACAAATTTTTGGCAAAATTTGGACAATTTTGACATCTTTTTCTGGCGAAATCAATGACAAAATAGAAATTTTATTATTAATAACAAAATTTTTCGATATCTAGGAGTTTACCCGACCATTTTTCTGAGAAACCTTGGTAAGAAATAGAAATTTATTGAATTCTTAAACAATTTTTTGAAAATTTCCATTTTTTTGCTCAGCAAAATCGGATGATTTTTAAAAAAAATGCAGAACTCAGCTTAAAGTTTGAGATTTAATGAAATAAATTTAAAAAAATGCAATTAGGACATTTTTACTTCTTAATATGTTTTCTCCATTTAAAAAAATCTAAGTTGAAAGGATGAACGGAAGAGGATGAAAGCATGGAGTGGAAGAAATTAAAATTTACCGATTATGTGTGCGGATGAAACGGAAGAAAACTTGCGTTTGGTTATTGGGATTTGGAAGAAGTTCTGTCGGGTTGCATAAGCTCGCGCGGGGTATAAATATATCCGGGCGGGCATTTTTCTGTTGAACACATTGAACAACCCGCCGCACACTTTACAACAACTACAACAACAATTTTGTGTGCCCCGCCGGCGCTGGACGCCGGATTTGGACTCAGCATGTTTGATTTACATATAAACCATATTCTCATTAAAAAATATGATTTGCAAAAAAAAACTGGGCGGGGGCGTGTCAGAAGCCAAAACCGGACAAAATGACTAATAGTTTAAAAGAACTATGAAATCCCTAATAACGGAATTACCGACCTTTGAATGAATTACCAGGTACAAAATTTCTAACTTTAAGAATGGTCAGTCCCTTCAACGGGGCATGAGAGATCAGAAAATCTAAAAAATTTATAATTTAATCAAAAAACAATTTTATCAGATTTTCATGACTAACAATAATAAAATGGTCATATCACAGCAGACGATGTTAGATTTTGTCTGTTTTAAACCGTATTTTGACGATTAGAGATTTTGACCGTTAGTGATTTTGTCCTAACGCCGCGGGGGGGGGGGGGAAGGGGGGTAAACCTAAAAAGTACCTTTACTTTTTTGAATTTCGGGAGTCCCATTTTAAAAAAAAGAGAAGCATTCCAGGCAGGCTTTGCTGGAGACGATGCGCCCCGGGCGGTGTTCTCTTCAATTGTTGGTCGTCCTCCTCGGCACCAGGGCGTCATGGTCGGCATGGGCCAGAAGGACGCGTACGTGGGGGACGAGGCCCAGTCCAAGCGTGGCATTCTGACGCTGAAGTACCCAATTGAACACGGCATTGTCACTAATTGGAACGACATGGAGACGATTTGGCATCACACATTCTACGAATTGTGCGTTTTTGGACAAATGACCTACCTATCAAGCCTTAGATTGGTTTAAATCAAGGCCTAGAAGGAAGACCCGTGGTTCCAAAATTGAAAATTTTAACTCTTTTCAAACCAAAAACAAAAATTTTTTCGAAATGAATTAAAAAAATTATTTTTATTTAATAAAATATTGTTAGAAAATATTTGCAATATTCACTTAAAAAAATTTGAAGGTTATTTTTTGCTTTAGCGGCCCTTCTTAGGCTTATTTTAAGCTTTTGGGGGCGGGCCCTTGTCTTCCGCATTTTAAAAGAATATTTTTATTTGTCTTTTAAGAAAAGTTAAGCCAACGGAATATGCGGTGCTTCTTACAGAAGTCGCTTTGAACCCGACTGAAAACCGTGAAAAGGTCGGTAACAATTTTAAGCGTTATTTGAATAAGAAATTAGGAAAGGATTTTTAAAAAAACAAAAGGATTTCTTTTGTGAGGTTATTTCCTCAAAACATTTTGTGGCCTTTTGCCTACGGGTTTCTGGTTTGTGTTCATTCATTTGTCAAAAATCATTGCCAAATTTGATCACTTTTTCAGATGGTCGAGATCATGTTCGAGAAATTCGAAATTCCGGCAACATATGTTACGCCCTTCCGAATGCCACTCACAATCAGCGTTTGGACTTAGCCGGCCGTGATCTGACCGAACATTTAGTGAAATTCTCCCTGAACGCGGTTATTATTCATTCATGGCCACAGTGGCTGCTTCCTCGTCTTCACTGGAGAAGAGCTACGAACTGCCGGATGGACAAGTGATTACGGTCGGCAACGAGCGCTTCCGTTGCCCCGAGGAGCTGTTCGAGGTGCGGTGGGTCCGATCAAAAGGCGACAAAGTGATTGGATTAAGAAAAATTAGCCGCTCAAAATTTCGGGGTTGAAAAAGCTATTCTAGATGGTACCAATTTTGTTCGATTTAGTTAGCTAACCGCTAATTTATCAGTACAAATGCCGGTGCCAATTAGCAGAGCTGCTTATTATGAGTTCGGCCCCTCCGTTGGCCATAGCAAATGCATTTGATGTGGATATCGGAAATGGAAGCGATTGGAAGTGCCTCTTGAATCGCGCCGCGTGTGTTGTAATCGAATTTCAACTCGATTTTTCTCATTTTTGCGCTTTACAAAAGAATTCTTCTGTTGGAGTTTTGTGATTTGGGACCTTTTAACGTTAATTTAAAGATATTGTTGGCGACCGCCTTTGACCCATTCAAATATGTTCATTTTTGTGTCGGTTCTTGTCCCCCCGTTTTTGTTCTCATCACCAGGGCTTCCACTTTTAGGCAAATGCCTATTTTTTCTGCAAACTTGGCACAGTGAGTTAAGCACGAAAAACATGTTTTTAGCTTTATTTGGAGCTTCTAGAGTGGACTTTATAATGCCTATTTATGCCTATTTTGGGGTTTTTGTGCTTAATGCCTATTTGTGCCTATTTCGACATTTTTGTGCCTATTTCATGCCTATTTCGACATTTTTGGCGACTTTTTTAAGGATTTTGAGATATTTTGCAAAAAATGCCACAAATAAAGGCAAAAGCTACCTGGATTAACAAAAATTAAATTTAGGCCTCAAACTCTTCTACCCGAATCTCATACATCTCACGTGTTTATGACATGTTCTAAATCGTGTTTGTGAACAAATTCGCATGGGTTTTACTCCGTAAAATCTAGAAAAATTTATGATTTGTAACTGCAATAAGAAGAAATGACCGCTTATTTTTTCTTTTTTTTTTGTTAAAAGCTTCAGTAAAAAATTTTATTTGCCTATTTTTGTGCCTATTTCATGCCTATTTTAGAACTTTTTTGTGCCTATTTAGGCGCCTATTTTGCAATTTTTAGCTGCCTAAAAGTGGAAGCCCTGCTCATCACTCTTTGTTTTTCTTGGTTATCATCGCCCGATTTCCCAAAGTTGGTAAAATTGTGTTTGGAGTTGACCCCGGGAGTATTGATTGGTCTTCGCCGGTCCCATTGGCACAGCAAAAGATTAAATTCTTCTTTTTGGGTAAATGAAAATGCTTGGCATTGATCAAATTTTTTATAAAAGTAAAACATGTTTTCGCGGCAAAAAGCGGAAAAATGGAATTTATGAAAATTTGAATATTTAAATTTTCTACTCGATCAAATTGTCCACGCGCGCCCATGAATTCCTAAAGAACGATACCGAAGAACGACCAAATGCTCACAAATCAACTTTATCGAACAACGAAAGAGAACAATTCTCATGCTAGTGATGCGCGAGATTCTCGGAATCGGGTCTCAAGTCTTGGTAAAATTTTGGTCTCGCGCATCACTAATCAATAAAACATGGGTCAGTGTCTGTCCACCGCTTTAGATCGATCGATCAATCGATCGGTCATGGTCTAAACGGTTTTGAACACGTTGTCTTCGTTTTTGTCCAAATTTGAAGACTCCGCTTCATTTTTGCCTTCTTTGTCCACAATTGTCACATATTCCCGCACCTTTTTGATCACGCGTCTTTGGATGGAATTCAATTTTTCGCTCATCCGATCGATCAGTTCACTTTCCGTTATTTGGCCCTGATGGTAATCCCTCAAGGCGTACGCTGACCATTCAACGCCAAATCGCCCTAAACAATCAATCACAATTAAACGATGACCACTGACTGATTAGCAGTAGTAATTAATGCGCGAGAGTCTTGTTCTCGACTCGATAAAAGTCTCGGGTTTTTTGCGTCTCGGGGTCAAGTCTTGGTCTCAGGCTCGGGGTCAAATCTCGGTCTCGGCATTGAGTCTCGAGTAACGGGAATTTTAGCTCTCATGCATCACACTAATTATTAGCCAATTTGCTTGAGCAATAGGAAAGTAATTCAGAACATTTAGCTAAACAAATAAGGGCGAGCGTTTTTGTTTGCTTAAGGCAATCATTGGACGAATGGTCCGATCGGTGGTCGGACCGTTCGGCTTTTAATCAGATCACGGATCACGGGGTTGGACCCAGGGAGCGCTCAGATCACCTTTCGACAAAATATGGCAATGAAAATAACAAATATTTAAATTTTACTACGAATCAAAGAGCACTAAATATTTTCGGAAAATTATCATTTTCCCCTCAAAAAATAATGGGCAAAATTATGGCAACTGCTGGAAATATGGCACATTTTTTCACAATTATGGCATTTGCCATAAAAAGAAGGCAATCTGACAAATGAACTCCCTGCTGCTGATCGGACCAAGCACATGATGCAGCATCATTTTTTCAAATAAAAAACGGGTTTTAAAGTCGGCATTTGTGGGACCCGGTTTATGATTTCGTACCCGGTTAACCGGACTTTTTGATACTGCCCGGTTTATTTTGAGTTAGCAATTTTAAAGCGTTTTTTTTTATTAACATTTTGAAAACCCCCCGTTTTAAACGCCCTACACCCGGCGGTTAACCGAAAACCGGGGGGTTGTTCTACAGCAACAGCACACAAAAAGCGTCACTTGCCGGTGCTCAGTCCGCTGGTGGTCATAAAGTGTGGGCTTGTGTTGGCATCTCCGATCGCCGCAATGATTGCCTTTGATTTGCTTTTCGTTGATTTGCCTTTCGTCAATTTGCTTGTCGTCGCTTTGCTTTCTCTGTCGATCGCTCTGACCGCATTTTCGACAGCAAAAATGGTCAACGCAAAAGTGCTCGTGTTGGCTGGATGTGGGTCAATGTTCAGCTGATTGGGACTGAACTGTTCGCCGGGCACGCCGTCGTCGTTCATATTAATGGTGATTTTGCCCACTTTTTCGGGATGACCATTTCTACAGTAAATTAAAACATTGTGAAATTATTCCCAAAAACGCATCGTATTCAACGTTCCAATCACTTACTGTAGGCAAAACCCCCGGATCAACGTTCCCCCCGGATCAACGTTCCAATCACTTACTGTAGGCAAAACCCCCGGATCAACGTTCCAATCACTTGGCAAAAAAACCCCCCGGATCAACGTTTCCCCCGGATCAACGTTCCAATCACTTGGCAAAACCCCTCGGATCAACGTTCCAATCACTTACTGTAGGCAAAACCTCCGGATCAACGTTCCAATCACTTACTGTAGGCAAAACCCCCGGATCAACGTTCCAATCACTTACTTTAGGCACAGGTCGAAGATGGCGCGCTCCACTTCCTCTCAAATTGCAGACGTATTTCGTTGATCCGCTTTTGCTTCTCCGCACTCTTTTCCGATCGCAACTCTTTTTTGATGTCCCGCACAAATTCCTCCACCGCCGGCGGCGTTATTGAGGCCACGTGAAGTGTTGGCCGATTCTCAAAAAGACGAACAATTTGGCGTGGGTCTTCGCTTTGATCGGCGAGCACAAAATGGCCATTTGCGTCTTTAAACAAATTTGGATTTTATTTATGACTAGGGTCCGGATTTTTTTTGCAAAAAAATTGGCAATAAGAAGCCCGGAAATTGCATTTATTTCAATAAATTTTTGAATTTTTAGTCCCTATTTTGCCACTTTTTGAGGGTTTAAGCCGCTCTTTTGATGGGTTTTAGTCTCTATTATACCTATGTCCCTATTTCACCTTTTTTAGTCCCTAAAAATGTGGGCCCTTTTATGACATTGCAAATTTAAAAAGTTTGCAAAAAATAATTTGCTCAAAAATAGCAAAATGCCAAACAAAGCAAAAGCATCAATTGACTTCCACAAACTTTAGGCCACTGAATTAAGTCGTTCAATTTTCAAATTCAATTATCTAAAAAGAATCAAAATGCAGCATTTGCATGTTTATCCATAACCTAATAAATATGTCGAGACTAGAGCCAACTTCGAGTGAGATCTCGAGTCGAGATTTTTCGAGCTTTCGAGACGAGATTCTTGTCTCGACCGGGTTCTAGTCGAGACTGTGTCTCGAGAGATAAAAAATACCGAGAAGATCGTCGCGGATTTGATCATGGGCGCCGCCGGCGCAAAACAAAATGTCAAAAGGAATTGGTTTGAAATGCACAGGCAGCAATTCCGTCGCTTTGCCTTCCATTTCCCATTCTGCTTGCCGGTTGACAGTGATTTTGCCATTTTTGCCGAGTGGATGCTCAATAACGGCATCAGTTGCCCTCACTTTTGCCATTCCGGGTTGGGTACGCAAAAGTTGTAAAATTCTTTCAACTTTTTCATCTTAAAAATATTCAAAACATTTTTATTGTTATTTTTATAAAACTCCAACCAAAAATCGTCTTTTTGGCCGCGTTCAAGTCAATGCCTTTGCTTTTTGCCCGAACTTCGACCATCCGTTTAGTGTACAGTTGTTGGTCGACATTAAATTTGGACGATGCGCCAATAATTGCTTAATTAAAAAATTGAACAAAAAAATAAAATAAATAAACATTTTCAATTTAATAGGGTGGCACGGGGAGTAGGGGTCGTTTGGGCCACGTTTAGGCCCCGACGTTTGGGCCCCGGGGACGTTTGGGCCCCGCCGTTTGGGCCCCGGACGTTAAGGCCCCGCCACTTTCAAAGGGGAGTTTGGCCGCAAATTGCCAAGCTTTTTTATTTAGTCAGAATTTTTTTAAATGAACAATACATAACAAAAATAATAACTCAAATACAACAAACTGAAATTACAAATTTTTGCAAAACAAAGGGAATCTTTATGGATTTTTTCTCAAATTTTTTCTTTAGCAAAAACCGAACCGGACTGCACTTACCAACGGGCAAATGTCCATGGAGTGCGGCAATTCTCAAAAGTCTTTCGCCGTCGCTTTCCGCCTTGTTCACGTCAACCCTGCCTGTGAGCACAAACATCCGGCAAAGATCCAGATTCCCCAAATCCGCGGCAAAGTACATCGCCGAAAAAGCTTAAATCAATGATAATTCAAATGTGGTTAAAGACTTTTCGGGTCGAGAGGAAATATGAATTTTTTAGAATTAAATTGAATGGGCTGAATCCATAACAATTAGAAGATAAAAAGTTCAATTCTGTTTGTTCGTGTTGAGAATTTCTTCGTGTCCAAAAATTTATTTGTTCTGTCCTAAAATGAACAGAACAGGCCAAGCAGGATCAAGATAAACACTGGTTGAGACGGACCAGATCAAGACAATTCAATAATATTTCGATAATATGAACTCCCCCCCCCCCCTTTGGAAGTTAATCTGATATAAAATTCGCCCACTTGTCAATTCGCCGTCAAACATTTCAGTGCCAGTTTTTTGCGGGTCTGCTCCATGCTCCAGCTGAAAACAGACAAAAATTGTCGCAAATTTCGTTTACAGAAAAAATTTCTATTTCTATTTTCTACCATAAGTCGGGCCATTTCCGTATTTCCATTTTTGGCGGCCGTGATAAGACTGGCACTCAGCAAATTGGCATTGGCATTGAAAGTGCGAAGCAGTGAAGGCATTTGAACGGCATCGCCCGACTCCGCCAGTGCGATAAACTAAACAGAAACGGCGTTTAAAGTTTGCCATTTGAACGTCCCGAAATAGAAATAGTTAAATTTGGCCACTTTTGCCTGCTGGCGCGCGCTGTTCGTGCCACTGCTGCTGCTGCCGCTGTCGTCGTAATTTGCCATTTTGCTGATTGAATAAAGCGAAGAATACAATTGTTTCAGCAAGCAGTTAGACAAAACCTTAAAAACAAATGTTTGAATAGAATTTTGGCCCGTTTGTTCATGCGAAACAGGAAATGTTTGCTTTCCCATATTCCGATTGAAGCCCAAGCGTTCAAAATCACTAATATCTTAAAAATGGACAAAAATCACTAAAGCTTAAAAGCGGACAAATCAAACATCGTCTGATGTGCGGTGGCAGTTTCATTTTAATGATTTTTTTTGTCCGTTTTAAAGTAAGCGATTAGTAATTTTGTCCGTTTTTAGCTATGAGTGATTTTGAACGCTTTGCCTTTGTTGATTTTGTCCTAACACGGAACAATGAGTGATAAATTATAAAAACCATTAAAAAAATGCGAAAAGACAATAAATGATTTTGGATCGGAGATATGATGAAGAATGAACTCGAGATTTAGATTCGGTTAAGGGATGTGTATGCCTTCCGACTTCAATCAGATTTGCCTTCATAAATAGTGCATTCAGAGAAAAACAAACTCGAGTTGCCTCAGGCAAATAAAAGGTCAATACGTTGTTAAATTGCCCGAAGGGTTTGATTTTAGTATTTTAGCGAACCCTTAGTTAAATCAACAGGGAAAGCGGAAACATCGTCGAGCCGCCGGACAGGACGATGTTGGCGTACAACTCCTTGCGAATGTCGCTGTGGCAATTTTCGATGTCACAATTGTTGATCGCATTGCAAATCATTTCGTGGATTCCTGCCGATTTGAAGCCCAAGAGATAAGGCTTAATAGCCAAAAAAACAAAATATTTGTGCGGCGGTGACGAAGGGGCAAATTTGGCGCTGGCCATTTTTGCACCGGCATTTGTACTTCCAAATCAAACAAAATTTGTACCATCCAGAATTGGCTTTTTCAATTCCAAATTTTTGAGTGGCTAATTTTTCTTAATCCAATCACTTTGTGGCCTTTTGATCAAACCCACCGCACCTGGAATAGCGCCTCGGGCAACGGAAGCGCTGATTTCCGACCGTGATCACTTGTCCATCGGGCAGTTCGTAGCTCTTCTCCAGTGAAGACGAGGAAGCAGCGGTGGCCATTTCCTATGAATGCAAAAAAGGGAACATTAAACAACATCGATGTGTGCATTTTGTAACAAAATCCCAAAAATTAAAGAAAAATCTCTGGAAAAAAACAACCAAATACCACCGACCTGCTCAAAGTCGAGCGTCACGTAGCCCAACTTCTCTTTGATGTCCCGCACAATTTCCCGCTCCGCGGTGGTGGTGAACGAATAGCGGCGTTCAAAGAGAATATTCACCAAATGTTCGGTCAGATCACGGCCCGCAATGTCCAAGCAAAGGGAACATTAACCAACATCGGTGCGTGCATTTTTCGATCGCTTCCATTTCCAATTCCCCCCCCCCCCCCCAGGGGCGTTCTTGGCCAGCAGGTGTTCGTTCGTCACTGCAGGCGATGACAAAATTGGGACTTTGTGAGAGACAAACAAAAAATCGTTTTTTCGTTAAACAAAATTTGATTTGCCATAGTGTCGCTATGCATTATATTTAGGTAGATAGATATTTGCTGAAGTTCAGCTGCTGAACACGCTGGTCAGCTTCTTCTCTGTTCTCCTGCTGATCGCCATACAAGGAAGCGACCGAAGCTGATGGTTGTGGCTGATCGGACGTTATCTGAAGTAGAGACCGGGCAATCGAGATTCTCGATACGTTTCGATCAAGATTTTTTCGAGATTCTCGGAAAGAGTCGAGATTTTTTCGAGATTTCGATCGAAATATTGATCGGTCCTCCTCAAGTCCGGGCTCTAATTTAAAGGCATTGTGGGCAAGGCAAGATTGTTTTGAACACTAATGTAAAGGATCAAATTCCGTTTTGATTGGATCAGCAGATCATCCCATAGGATCATCACTCGGATTATCCCCCGTCGAAGGAATACCAAAATTTTGAACAAAAGTGTAAAGGCAAATTTCGTTTTGATCGGATCAGCAAATTATCCCATAGGAGACGAAGAAGATGATGATGCGCCATTTAAATTGGAACTAAAGATAAGTCTTATAAAGAATTCTCTGTTGGCTATATCCAATCTTTCGGCACTGTTTACTGTAAAACGGTAAGAGACACGGCACGATCACCGAAGTGTGCTGCACATTTGACGAAAAGCATTGATTCAAAGTGCAATTTTCCCTATATTATTTATTAGTCGGGGCGCCATACGCCTGCTGCTGTTTATTCATTAAATATAAAATGTATACAAATATATTTGTTAAGTTGTGGCTTATCGATTTCACAAGGTTAAGCCATCCATATTCTCGAATCAATTTTGGCACTTTTCCCAAAATGCCACGACGGATTGGGAATGGGTTGGCATTTTCCGAATTTTTAAAAAATACAAGTTTTTTTTTTGAGAACATCCGGAGGGCGGGGGAAGGCCCGAGAAAACTTTTAAATTTTGACTCGATTTATCAAGAGATTTGCAACTAAAATTTTAAAATAACGTTAATTTTTTGAAGCGGCCGTACAATTTACGACAAAACATAACATTTTATTCACCGCATTGCCAAACTCAAACCAGCAAGTTGTTTACAAATTTAATGGTAAATTCAATTATTTTCAATAAAAAATTGAATTTAGGCAAAAAAAATATATTCATTTATTTTTTTTTTAAATTTCCGGCACTTTTTACGCTGACCGAATTGCCCAATTAAAATACATCGCCGAGGAGGGCGGAAGTTTGCAGGCCAATGACACGTTGGAATATGCGGAATTTTTGAACATTCGCAAGGGCAAAATTTTTAATGCAAAAACCATTAAACAATTTGAAAATGCCGTCGAACGTTTAAATAAGAAAATTAAACAATTTGTCAAAAGTTTAAATAAAAAAAAATAAACAATTTGACGACGACGCGTTTTTGAAAAGCGAAACTTTTGAAGCGAAAACATTCAAAAAAGAACATTTGGACAAAGAAATTGTATTTTTACATTTACAATTTTTATTTTTATTAAATTTAAGCACATTAATAAAATAAAATTTAATTTAAAGGAAAATGCGGACAAAACGAAAACTGTGCCAGCGCTTTTTAAACACAAATTGGTGATGAAATGTAAGGAATTTATGCGCAAATTGATGTCAGAGGAGGGCGAAGGCTCCTGGCTAAACATTTACACGTTTATCGTCAGCCCGTTGGAGCAGTACAACACATTGCGAAATATTCACGAATTGGCGAAAGTACAAAGTGCCAAATTGGACGAAATGATCAACGAGGCGATGTGGCAAGAACACGAGCAAAACCGATCGGTGCATGATGTCAAACATAAGTAATTAATTAATAATTAAATATGATTTCGAACGCTTTCGGTCCGAACGTCAAATGTCGAAAGCTTTATAACTTTCTTCAATCTGAACCGTTTTGGTAAAACACGCGATGAGTTCAAGTTCTGATTAAGCTAACATTTTGTGATTGGAAAATGCTTAAAAAAGTTATGGCCACAAAAGTGATAAAAATGCCTTTTAAGGCATGTGATCGTCGAGGGCGCCGGTCCAATTGGCCTTTTCAGCGTGTTCCATCTGTTTCTGGCCGGTGCCTCTGTCACGGTGCTCAACGATCGCCCCGAGCGTTACACGCGCAACCAAATGACATTTATTGATGCCAAATTTGTGGCCCAATTTCGCTTTTTTCTTGGCACAAAATTCGACAAATTGTACATTGACGAAAAAGTGCGTGCGCGTTTTTGTGTAGTTGTGGCACAATCACTGTCCAGAATATATAGGGTCAAAAATTGACTTGGACTCGGGCGGGAATTTTTTATTTTTTGGCCAGACGGGCTTATTGGGCAAATATCGTGCTTTAGCCCAAGTCGAATATTTGCTAGTCGGGCGCGCCCGTCCGAACCCTAGACCAGAACCGTACCAAAAATTCGCTTTTTAGGGTCTGGATTTTTTTTGTTTTTGAAATTTGATTTTCACTTACAAATTAGAGCATTTTAACAAATTGAAGAATAATATAATATATTTGAAGAAAATTGGAAATAATGGCACTTAAAATTCTCGATTAAGTGTTCTTCAACTATTTTTGCTTAAGGCGTTGGCACGAATAAACACTTTGGACGGCGAAGTGGGCCAACAGAACGTCAAATTGCTCGAGCAAGTGTTTAAGGAGCGGCTGGTCGAATTGGCCACTTTTGTGGAGAGCAAAATTGGCCATAAGGAGCCGAACCGGCTGACTTTGCTGTACCAGACGGCGCTCAAGGACACCGACGGCACTTTCCACAAAGGTAAGTATTCCAATTAAATTGATAGTTTAAAATTGGGGTGGCACGGGACCGGGACTTTGGGAAAACCGGGACCGGGACTATGGGAAGTACCGGGACCGGGACTTTGGGAAAAACCGGGACCGGGAACGGACAGGCTTTTCCAGGACTCCTGAATCGGTCGGTATCCGGGTATTTTCGTCGAAGCACCAGGATCAGGATATCCTAAAAACCAGGAATTTTAATCCTGGTATATCCAGATCCAGGTCATTTCCAAAATCCTGGAGGCCATCAGCTTCCATTGATTGGATATAGCCAACAGAGAATTTCCCTCAGGTGCGCAACAAAATCTCCTGCTGCTGCCGCTGCTGCGCATTCGCCTCTGTCCCTATTTGGGTCATTTTGTTTTTACGACGCCATCCATTTCCCATTGATTGTGCCATTGGTCGCATTTTTGTGCACTCACTAATATTTGGTTGTTGTGTAAAATGGCATTATGCTCTTAAAATTGTTCATAAGGAAAGAAATGATCGAATCGTGCTTTTTGAATGATTTTTGAGGCCAAAATTGATTTTTGGAAATATTTCCAAAAATTCATAGAATTTTTTTAAAGGCTCTAAAAACTCGTACATGGGTTCGGTGGAAATTTAGAATTTTCTTTTTCTTCACAAGGTCACTAAATTAAAAAAAAAATTCATATCTTTTCTTAAATCCCTCTGTTCTTTACATGTCCATCCTCTAAATAATGTAATTTGTAATTTCACCAATATTTACGTTGAAAATAAAAACCGAAAACGTCAAAATGCCGCGGCACACCGCAAAAAAAGGGTGCAAAAAAAACAATAATTGTGCCATTTCTTCTCCACCACGACGGCATTCATTGCCAACGTTGGGCTCCGTGTTCACGCCAATTGAGCGACGAAAAAGTGCGCGGATTGCCAACAAACGACGACGTCTGTTGAAGATGATGTGAGCTTTTTAAAAAAACAATTAGAACATATACAATTTAAAATTTATCTAAAAATTGTTTGTAAATTTATTTTTGATCATTTTACGACAAAATATTTTGACCAAATTAATTGTACACAATAAGTGGGGGGTGTGCCATTATTTGCCACTTTCAATTTTAGCAACGTTTGTGCCGATGTTTGGCTGACCATTTTTGCATTTTTTTGCCCTGCCGAAGTCGGTCTTAAATTTGCGTTGCTTTCTTATGGTTTCAATGCTTTGGTGGCCACGCATTTTAAGACGCGCAAATGGCCAATGTTGGCTTGGCTCAAAATAATTGATCGTTCAAGAATGATCAAAGAGAACATCGATGCCGACTTCAAGAACTACAAAATGTGCGGAACATTTCCTATCCCAAAACAGCCAGTGCCCGCCAGTCTGCGCGGCTTTAACCGCATTTACATCCTGTGCGTTTAGGCTTTTGATCGATTAGTGATTGGCCAAATTCGCTCACACTATCGATTTTTAGTTAAATTCCTTAAGAATTTATTGAAATTTTATTACAATTTCTCTAACCGAGCTGAGCATGAAAGCTAACTGTGCCGCTTTATTATTGATACATAATAATAATTTATTTTTATTTTAAATAAATTAAAATGTTTACAAGGCGTTAAACTTGCGCAATTAAAAATTGATTAAAATAAAAAAATGGAAGAATACATTTTTTATTTTTAGTCACATTGACCACAATGTGATCGCCTTCCTCCACCGCATTCGCTGTTTATTCAATGAGGGCATCGGGTTATCGTTGGGCATTTGGCCGGAGGTTCCGGTAAGGCCGGTTGGGGAAATGTTCGTGAATAGACTAAAATGTTATAAATAATTTAATATTGGCAAAAAGTAAACAGAAAACTCCATTCACTCCCCGGCTGACAATTTAGTTCAGTCCAAATCGATGCTGGAATGTGTTTGGCCAAGAGATTTGGCCTCTGCTGTTGCCTTATATCAGCTCATTCAACATTTGCGTAGGACACCATTTTTCCAATTTACGCCATTTCATCTCTCCAACGATTTTGCGCGATTGCGCACATCTCCGCTGGGTTTACGCATCGCCCAGTTTGGATAGATTATTCCCCGTTCTTGAACATCCCGCCGATGATGGCCCCGAGGCATCGCCGGCCCAAGCACTTTTCAAATGGCTGCACACCGCGCGGGCGGATGGGCTTCCGAAGGTGCTAAACTGGCTGGAAATGGAACATACTCGCACAGCCTCAAGAGCAGTGGAAATACTTAAGCAGGTGGAGGGAGGGAACGTGACGGGGAACAAATGGGTGATTTGTTATTTTAGGAATTCCTTAATGCGTCTTCCACTTCCGGCGTTAGCTATATCGTTTATTTTGAATGTTCAAGCAGAAAAATTGAACCATTTGTGCTAGAGAATGCACAGACTCGGGAGCAGCTGACACTGCAACATCATCTCACGGCTTTCTCAATTAAACGGAGCCCAATTTTTGGAGACAAGAAGCAATGGGACGGGTGGCTATTGGAAGCCGGCTATAAGCGCTGGGCGTGCTTAAACAATATGATCATTATTGAAATCACCGATGCGAAAATTGGGTAACAATGTACTTAAAATTATTCGATTATTTATGCACAAAATCCAGTGGTATGTTCAAGTCATAAATGAGACGCGCAAATATGCTAAACACTTAAAAGGGGTAAATTTCAACGCAACGAAATTGTCAAAACGCATTAAATAGTACATATAATTCATATTACAGCACTTTCCGAAAATTTTTAAAAAGTGCAAAAGCACAATGAATTGATCTTGAATTTAAGACCGTTGTCGTTGCCCGTCAACATAAAGAAATGTAAATGAATGTACGTGGAATGGAAAATTCAACAACACAAAAAGAAATACTTTTTTATCATTTTTAGTTTTGATCGATTTAGCCAACATTTTTGATTTAAGTCGTGATGTTTTTTTGTTTAAATAAAAAGAAACACAACAATCAACAAAAGTCAAATCGACTTGACTGTAACATAATTTCATCCCATCAGTTGAACTGATGCTTCTTAATCATGTCGGCAAGCGCTGCAGAGCCAGCAGCAGAGCTGCCTGTTCCAGCAAAGCTGGCTGCCGTCATCCCGTCTTAAAATAGTCTCAAGAACTACAAACTTTGATCAAATAATTTAAAGTGATCGACTTTTTGCTTTGATGTCTTTGTCAGCCCCGCGGTCCAGAAGAAATTGTACAATCAAAGTGTTCGGTGCTCCGGCCGCACTCATTAACGGTGTGAAACCGTCACTATCTTTGCCGTTGATGTCGGCGCCGTTTTCGACCAAGAATCGGACTAAAAGTGCCAAGCAATAAATGAATTAGTCCAAAGTTACGAATTTTTGCAAAACAAAGGGTCATCTTTATGGGTTTTTTCTCAAATTTTTTCTCTAGCAAAAACCGAACCGGACTGCACTTACCAACGGGCAAATGTCCATGTAGTGCGGCAATTCTCAAAAGTCTTTCGCCGTCGCTTTCCGCCTTGTTCACGTCAACCCTGCCTGTGAGCACAAACATCCGGCAAAGATCCAGATTCCCCAAATCCGCGGCAAAGTACATCGCCGAAAAAGCTTAAATCAATGATAATTCAAATGTGGTTAAAGACTTTTCGGGTCGAGAGGAAATATGAATTTTTTAGAATTAAATTGAATGGGCTGAATCCATAACAATTAGAAGATAAAAAGTTCAATTCTGTTTGTTCGTGTTGAGAATTTCTTCGTGTCCAAAAATTTATTTGTTCTGTCCTAAAATGAACAGAACAGGCCAAGCAGGATCAAGATAAACACTGGTTGAGACGGACCAGATCAAGACAATTCAATAATATTTCGATAATATGAACTCCCCCCCCCCTTTGGAAGTTAATCTGATATAAAATTCGCCCACTTGTCAATTCTCCGTCAAACATTTCAGTGGCAGTTTTTTGCGGGTCTGCTCCATGCTCCAGCTGAAAACAGAAAAAAATTGTCGCAAATTTCGTTTACAAAACAAAAATTTTATTTCTATTTTCTACCATAAGCCGGGCCATTTCCGTATTTCCATTTTTGGCGGCCGTGATAAGACTGGCACTCAGCAAATTGGCATTGGCATTGAAAGTGCGAAGCAGTGAAGGCATTTGAACGGCATCGCCCGACTCCGCCAGTGCGATAAACTAAACAGAAACGGCGTTTAAAGTTTGCCATTTGAACGTCCCGAAATAGAAATAGTTAAATTTGGCCACTTTTGCCTGCTGGCGCGCGCTGTTCGTGCCACTGCTGCTGCTGCCGCTGTCGTCGTAATTTGCCATTTTGCTGATGGAATAAAGCGAAGAATACAATTGTTTCAGCAAGCAGTTAGACAAAACCTTAAAAACAAATGTTTAAATAGGATTTTGGCCCGTTTGGTCATGCGAAACAGGAAATGTTTGCTTTCCCATATCCCGATTGAAGCCCAAGCGTTCAAAATCACTAATATCTTAAAAATGGACAAAAATCACTAAAGCTTAAAAGCGGACAAATCAAACATCGTCTGATGTGCGGTGGCAGTTTCATTTTAATGATTTTTTTTGTCCGTTTAAAGTAAGCGATTAGTAATTTTGTCCGTTTTTAGCTATGAGTGATTTTGAACGCTTTGCCTTTGTTGATTTTGTCCTAACACGGAACAATGAGTGATAAATTATAAAAACCATTAAAAAAATGCGAAAAGACAATAAATGATTTTGGATCGGAGATATGATGAAGAAATGAACTCGAGATTTAGATTCGGTTAAGGGATGTGTATGCCTTCCGACTTCAATCAGATTTGCCTTCATAAATAGTGCATTCAGAGAAAAACAAACTCGAGTTGCCTCGGGCAAATAAAAGGTCAAGACGTTGTTAAATTGCCCAAAGGGTTTGATTTTAGTATTTTAGCGAACCCTTAGTTAAATCAACAGGGAAAGAGTGTTGGTTGTGCAAAAATTCCGAAAACCTAATCAATCGATACATTTTATTTTGAATTCAAGATTGAAAACTTTTAAAATTAGGTAAATACACCGAAAAAGTGATCAGCTTCAAAAGGCACATACAACACAATTATTAGACATATTTAAATGTACAAAGAATAGTAATTGACTTTAAAAATTGTTGTTTTGAAACAAAAATAAACTGCTTTTAATGGCAAGTCTGCGAATGGATGCTAAAAGAAGTGTGATGGGGACTGTGAATGAATGAATGTTGATCAGAAAATGCAAAATTAAATCGGAGGGACAAAAAAATGTCAATTCCGATGTTTAAATGAATGAATGAATTGTGTATGGGGGTGGGATAATGGATGGATGAGACGGTAGGGGAGGGGGGGGAGGGGGGGGGGGGGAATATTTTCACACTTTCCCATCTCTAGCATTAAATGTGCAACATTTTTTTGCACCTTCGGTCTTTCATTTCCCCCAGCATAAAAAAGAGGAACATTTTTGTTTGTGCTGCCGTCGGTGATTTTTTTTAAATAAAGGTTTTGCTGTTTCAGAATAACACTGAATTTTTTCGTAAAGAATGAAGCCTGAACACTTTTCATAAAATTTTTCCATTTTTCCTTTTTTTGCCGCGTAAACATTTTTTATAAAATTATCAAATGCCAAGCATTTTCATTTTGCCAAAAGTGAAGAATTCTCTTGTAAACTAGAAGAGCACAAAAATGAGAAAGCGAGTTGAAAAATTCGATTACAACTCAAGATCACTTTCAATCGATCGCTTCCATTTCCAATCATCCACATCAAAAGCACTTGCGATGGCCAACGGACGAACCGAATTCATAATAAACGGCTCTGCTAATCCACCTAAATGTCAGGGGTCGAGGGAGGGGGGGGGGGGGGGGGGGGGGGGGGGGGAAGTATCGGTGGCCAGGGTGGCTTAATGTTAAACGAGATTTCAGAGTGATTTCTTTGGTTTTGCTTTTGTTCTTGCCACATCGCCTCGTTGATCATTTCGTCCAATTTGGCATTTTTGTATTTTTGACAATTCGTGAATATTGCGCAACTTTTTGTTGTGTTTGTACTGCTCCACCGGCTTGTCGTCCATAAACGTGTAAATGTTTAGCCATGAGCCTTCGCCCTTCTCTGACATCAATTTGCGCATAAATTGCTTCCATTCCATCACCAATTTGTGTTTAGAAAGCGATGGCCCAGCTTTCGTCACGGCACGATCACCGAAGTGTGCTGCACATTTGACGAAAAGCATTGATTCAAAGTGCAATTTTCCCTATATTATTTATTAGTCGGGGCGCCATACGCCTGCTGCTGTTTATTCATTAAATATAAAATGTATACAAATATATTTGTTAAGTTGTGGCTTATCGATTTCACAAGGTTAAGCCATCCATATTCTCGAATCAATTTTGGCACTTTTCCCAAAATGCCACGACGGATTGGGAATGGGTTGGCATTTTCCGAATTTTTAAAAAATACAAGTTTTTTTTTTGAGAACATCCGGAGGGCGGGGGAAGGCCCGAGAAAACTTTTAAATTTTGACTCGATTTATCAAGGATTTGCAACTAAAATTTTAAAATAACGTTAATTTTTTGAAGCTTTTGGTCCGCCAAAAAAATTTTTTGTTTTTAAAGATTTTATTAATATTCTGTTAAGAAAATTAATCTAACAAATACCTTGACCCAAGTCCGAAGGAAAAAAGACAAAATTAATAAAAAAAAACTAGAGGATTGCAGCCCCCCTAAAAATTCATCCAATTTTTACTTTTTTTTTTCACTTTTAGAAATTCTAAAATTAAACATACATATAATATAACTTAATTTGGCTTTTTTGATTATTTAAAATTTCACTTAAAAATTTATATTATAAAAATCTGATTCAAAGGCTTTATGGGTGACAAAATGTCAATGTTTAACATCATTTAGCATCAAAACAACAAATGGGAATTAAATTTGCAACTTTAATTTTAATTTTTATTATTATTATTATTATTATTTCTGCCGTGCAAATGCCCGCCCAACGGCCGTACAATTTACGACAAAACATAACATTTTATTCACCGCATTGCCAAACTCAAACCAGCAAATTGTTTACAAATTTGATGGTAAATTGAATTATTTTCAACAAAAAATAGAATTTAGGCAAAAAAAATATTCATTTATTTTTTTTTAAATTTCCGGCACTTTAAACCGGGACCGGGACTATGGGAAGTACCGGGACCGGGACTTTGGGAAAAACCGGGACCGGGAACGGACAGGCTTTTCCAGGACTCCTGAATCGGTCGGTATCCGGGTATTTTCGTCGAAGCACCAGGATCAGGATATCCTAAAAACCAGGAATTTTAATCCTGGTATATCCAGATCCAGGTCATTTCCAAAATCCTGGAGGCCATCAGCTTCCATTGATTGGATATAGCCAACAGAGAATTTCCCTCAGGTGCGCAACAAAATCTCCTGCTGCTGCCGCTGCTGCGCATTCGCCTCTGTCCCTATTTGGGTCATTTTGTTTTTACGACGCCATCCATTTCCCATTGATTGTGCCATTGGTCGCATTTTTGTGCACTCACTAATATTTGGTTGTTGTGTAAAATGGCATTATGCTCTTAAAATTGTTCATAAGGAAAGAAATGATCGAATCGTGCTTTTTGAATGATTTTTGAGGCCAAAATTGATTTTTGGAAATATTTCCAAAAATTCATAGAATTTTTTTAAAGGCTCTAAAAACTCGTACATGGGTTCGGTGGAAATTTAGAATTTTTCTTTTTCTTCACAAGGCCACTAAATTAAAAAAAAATTCATATCTTTTCTTAAATCCCTCTGTTCTTTACATGTCCATCCTCTAAATAATGTAATTTGTAATTTCACCAATATTTACGTTGAAAATAAAAACCGAAAACGTCAAAATGCCGCGGCACACCGCAAAAAAAGGGTGCAAAAAAACAATAATTGTGCCATTTCTTCTCCACCACGACGGCATTCATTGCCAACGTTGGGCTCCGTGTTCACGCCAATTGAGCGACGAAAAAGTGCGCGGATTGCCAACAAACGACGACGTCTGTTGAAGATGATGTGAGCTTTTTAAAAAAACAATTAGAACATATACAATTTAAAATTTATCTAAAAATTGTTTGTAAATTTATTTTTGATCATTTTACGACAAAATATTTTGACCAAATTAATTGTACACAATAAGTGGGGGGTGTGCCATTATTTGCCACTTTCAATTTTAGCAACGTTTGTGCCGATGTTTGGCTGACCATTTTTGCATTTTTTTGCCCTGCCGAAGTCGGTCTTAAATTTGCGTTGCTTTCTTATGGTTTCAATGGTTTGGTGGCCACGCATTTTAAGACGCGCAAATGGGCATCGTTGGCTTGGCTCAAAATAATTGATCGTTCAAGAATGATCAAAGAGAACATCGATGCCGACTTCAACAACTACAAAATGTGCGGAACATTTCCAATCCCAAAACAGCCAGTGCCCGCCAGTCTGCGCGGCTTTAACCGCATTTACATCCTGTGCGTTTTACTTTTGATCGATTAGTGATTGGCCGAATTCGCTCACACTATCGATTTTTAGTTAAATTCCTTAAGAATTTATTGAAATTTTTTTTTAATTTCTCTAACCGGGACGCCCAATGCCTAATTTGATTCATTATCCCTCCCCCCCCCCCCCCATTGATCGTTCCTTCGCTAAGCCCTTTTGTCGCCCTCCCCCACTCTTTGATGAAATCCTACAATTTTTATAATAATTTATTTTAATTTTAAATAGATTAAAATGTTTACAAGGCGTTAAACTTGCGCAATTAAAAATTGATTAAAATAAAAAAATGGAAGAATACATTTTTTATTTTTAGTCACATTGACCACAATGTGATCGCCTTCCTCCACCGCATTCGCTGTTTATTCAATGGGGGCATCGGGTTATCGTTGGGCATCTGGCCGGAGGTTCCGGTAAGGCCGGTTGGGGAAATGTTCGTGAATAGACTAAAATTTTGTAAATAATTTAATATTGGCAAAAAGTAAACAGAAAACTCCATTCACTCCCCGGCTGACAATTTAGTTCAGTCCAAATCGATGCTGGAATGTGTTTGGCCAAGAGATTTGGCCTCTGCTGTTGCCTTATATCAGCTCATTCAACATTTGCGTAGGACACCATTTTTCCAATTTACGCCATTTCATCTCTCCAACGATTTTGCGCGATTGCGCACATCTCCGCTGGGTTTACGCATCGCCCAGTTTGGATAGATTATTCCCCGTTCTTGAACATCCCGCCGATGATGGCCCCGAGGCATCGCCGGCCCAGGCACTTTTTAAATGGCTGCACACCGCGCGGGCGGATGGGCTTCCGAAGGTGCTAAACTGGCTGGAAATGGAACATACTCGCACAGCCTCAAGAGCAGTGGAAATACTTAAGCAGGTGGAGGGAGGGAACGTGACGGGGAACAAATGGGTGATTTGTTATTTTAGGAATTCCTTAATGCGTCTTCCACTTCCGGCGTTAGCTATATCGTTTATTTTCAATGTTCAAGCAGAAAAATTGAACCATTTGTGCTAGAGAATGCACAGACTCGGGAGCAGCTGACACTGCAACATCATCTCACAGCTTTCTCAATTAAACGGGGCCCAATTTTTGGAGACAAGAAGCAATGGAACGGGTGGCTATTGGAAGCCGGCTATAAGCGCTGGGCGTGCTTAAACAATATGATCATTATTGAAATCACCGATGCGAACATTGGGTAACAATGTACTTAAAATTATTCGATTATTTATGCACAAAATCCAGTGGTATTTTTCCCGTTTCCCGATCCCGGTTTTTCAAAAGGCGAAATCCCGATGCCGATCCCGGTTCGAGATGCTGGTCCCGATCCCGGCTTTCACGGTCCCGGTCAATCCCGGTCCCGGTTTTTACCAAAAATCCCGGTCCCGACCTATTTTACTTAAAAAGGCGCAGTTTCAACGCAACGCAATTGTCAAAACGCATTAAATAGTATATATAATTCATATTTCGGCACTTTCCGAAAATTTTTAAAATGTGCAAAGCACAATGAATTGATCTTGAATTTAAGACCGTTGTCGTTGCCCGTCAACGTAAAGAAATGTAAATGAATGTGCGTGGAATGGAAAATTCAACAACACAAAAAGAAATACTTTTTTACCATTTTTAGTTTTGATCGATTTAGCCAACAATTTTGATTAAATTACGATTTTATTTTTGTTTAAATAAAAAGCAACAAAAGTCAAATCGACTTGACTGTAACATAAATTTCATCCCATCAGTTGAACTGATGCTTCTTAATCATGTCGGCAAGCGCTGCAGAGCCAGCAGCAGAGCTGCCTGTTCCAGCAAAGCTGGCTGCCGTCATCCCGTCTTAAAATAGTCTCAAGAACTACAAACTTTGATCAAATAATTTAAAGTGATCGACTTTTTGCTTTGATGTCTTTGTCAGCCCCGCGGTCCAGAAGAAATTGTACAATCAAAGTGTTCGGTGCTCCGGCCGCACTCATTAACGGTGTGAAACCGTCACTATCTTTGCCGTTGATGTCGGCGCCGTTTTCGACCAAGAATCGGACTAAAAGTGCCAAGCAATAAATGAATTAGTCCAAAGTTACGAATTTTTGCAAAACAAAGGGTCATCTTTATGGGTTTTTTCTCAAATTTTTTCTCTAGCAAAAACCGAACCGGACTGCACTTACCAACGGGCAAATGTCCATGTAGTGCGGCAATTCTCAAAAGTCTTTCGCCGTCGCTTTCCGCCTTGTTCACGTCAACCCTGCCTGTGAGCACAAACATCCGGCAAAGATCCAGATTCCCCAAATCCGCGGCAAAGTACATTGCCGAAAAAGCTTAAATCAATGATAATTCAAATGTGGTTAAAGACTTTTCGGGTCGAGAGGAAATATGAATTTTTTAGAATTAAATTGAATGGGCTGAATCCATAACAATTAGAAGATAAAAAGTTCAATTCTGTTTGTTCGTGTTGAGAATTTCTTCGTGTCCAAAAATTTATTTGTTCTGTCCTAAAATGAACAGAACAGGCCAAGCAGGATCAAGATAAACACTGGTTGAGACGGACCAGATCAAGGCAATTCAATAATATTTCGATAATATGAACTCCCCCCCCCCCTTTGGAAGTTAATCTGATATAAAATTCGCCCACTTGTCAATTCGCCGTCAAACATTTCAGTCTCAGTTTTTTGCGGGTCTGCTCCATGCTCCAGCTGAAAACAGAAAAAAATTGTCGCAAATTTCGTTTACAAAACAAAAATTTTATTTCTATTTTCTACCATAAGTCGGGCCATTTCCGTATTTCCATTTTTGGCGGCCGTGATAAGACTGGCACTCAGCAAATTGGCATTGGCATTGAAAGTGCGAAGCAGTGAAGGCATTTGAACGGCATCGCCCGACTCCGCCAGTGCGATAAACTAAACAGAAACGGCGTTTAAAGTTTGCCATTTGAACGTCCCGAAATAGAAATAGTTAAATTTGGCCACTTTTGCCTGCTGGCGCGCGCTGTTCGTGCCACTGCTGCTGCTGCCGCTGTCGTCGTAATTTGCCATTGTGCTGATTGAATAAAGCGAAGGATACAATTGTTTCAGAAAGCAGTGAGACAAAACCTTAAAAACAAATGTTAGAATAGAATTTTGGCCCGTTTGGTCATCCGAAACAGGAAATGTTTGCTTTCCCGTATCCGATTGAAGCCCAAGCGTTCAAAATCACTAATATCTTAAAAATGGACAAAAATCACTAAAGCCAAAGCGTTCAAAATCACTAATATCTTAAAAATGGACAAAAATCACTAAAGCCAAAGCGTTCAAAATCACTAATATCTTAAAAATGGACAAAATCACTAAAGCTTAAAAGCGGACAAATCAAACATCGTCTGATGTGCGGTGGCAGTTTCATTTTAATGATTTTTTTGTCCGTTTAAAGTAAGCGATTAGTAATTTTGTCCGTTTTTAGCTATTAGTGATTTGTCCGGTTTTAGCTATTAGTGATTTTGTCCGGTTTTAGCTATTAGTGATTTTGTCCGGTTTTAGCTATTAATGATTTTGTCCGTTTTTAGCTATTAATGATTTTGAACGCTTTGCCTTTGGTGATTTTGTCCTAACACGGAACAATGAGTGATAAATTATAAAAAAATGCGAAAAGACAATAAATGATTTTGGATCGGAGATATGATGAAGAAATGAACTCTTGAGATTCGGGTAAGGGATGGGTGCCTTCCGATTTCAATCAGATTTGCCTTCATAAATAGTGCATTCAGAGAAAAACAAACTCGAGTTGCCTCAGGCAAATAAAAGGTCAATACGTTGTTAAATTGCCCGAAGGGTTTGATTTTAGTATTTTAGCGAACCCTTAGTTAAATCAACAGGGAAAGAGTGTTGGTTGTGCAAAAATTCCGAAAGCCTAATTAATCGACACATTTTATTTTGATGCCGGATTGAAAACTTTTAAAATTAGGTAAATACACCGAAAAAGTGATCCGCTTCAAAAGGCACATACAACACAATTATTAGACATATTTAAATGTACAAAGAATAGTAATTGACTTTAAAAATTGTTGTTTTGAAACAAAAATAAACTGCTTTTAATGGCAAGTCTGCGAATGGATGCTAAAAGAAGTGTGATGGGGACTGTGAATGAATGAATGTTGATCAGAAAATGCAAAATTAAATCGGAGGGACAAAAAAATGTCAATTCCGATGTTTAAATGAATGAATGAATTGTGTATGGCGGTGGGATAATGGATGGATGAGACGGTAGGGAGGAGGGGGGAGGGGGGGGGGGGAATATTTTCACACTTTCCCATCTCTAGCATTAAATGTGCAACATTTTTTTGCACCTTTGGTCTTTCATTTCCCCCAGCATAAAAAAGAGGAACATTTTTGTTTGTGCTGCCGGTGTGGGTATGAAGTAGTGCCCGCGGACTTAAAGACCATCGAGATTCGGTGGAGAATCATGTAAAAGTGTCAATAAGTGCAGTGGCTAAAATTTGACCAGGGAGCGGGTACGGCAGGTAAAAGATCGAATCTCGAAAATCTCGGTTGAGTCAAAAATTCTTCAATCGAGATTTCGCTATTTGGTAACGGTAAATTACACTACTTTATACTAGAGCGCGGACGATCGAGATTCTCGGTACTTTCGATCGAGATTTTTCCGAGATTCTCTATCAAAATCTCGATTGAAGAATTTTTGACTCAACCGAGATTTTTTGAGATTCGAGTTTAACAAGAGTGAAATATTCCCCCCCCCCCCTACCGTCTCATCCGTCCATTATCCCCCCATACACAATTCATTCATTCATTTAAACATTGGAAAAGCATTCGACAACAGCTATCCTTCAATTATTGTAGTTTAAAATATAAGTTGATAAATAATTTTTGCCAAGTTTTTAACAGCTTATCAAACATCGATCACTCCATTTTTAGGGCTTAAAAGTCGTTTAATTTCGATTATATATATTGCTTAATGCTGTTTTATTCACGTTTTGATGTTTTTTTTTTAATTTTGAGATCACAGCCCTGTTAAGGCTTACGAAAAAATGAAATAATTCGGCTTTATTCAACTCGAACAACGAAAAAGAACGATTCAATACTAGTGATGCGCGAGAGTCTCGGTATCGGGTCTCGAGTCTCGGTAAAATTTAGATCTCGAGCGTCACTATTCACTACAACATGGGTCATGTGTCTGTCCACCGCTTTTGATCGATCGATGGATTGGTCGGTCGCCTTCTCGGTAAAATTTAGTTTAATACAACATGGGTCAGTGTCTGCCCACCGCTTTCGATCGATCGATCGGTCGGCTTTTCGTTAAAATTTAGTTCAATACAACATGGGTCAGTGTCTGTCCATCGCTTTCGATCGATCGATCGATCGGTCGGCTTTTCGTTAAAATAATTCAATCCAACATGGGTCAGTGTCTGTCCATCGCTTTCGATCGATCGGTCGGCTTTTCGTTAAAATTTAATTCAATACAACATGGGTCAGTGTCTGCCCACCGCTTTCGATCGATCGGTCGGCTTTTCGTTAAAATTTAATTCAATACAACATGGGTCAGTGTCTGCCCACCGCTTTCGATCGATCGATCGATCGGTCGGCTTTTCGTTACAATTTAATCAATACAACATGGGTCAGTGTCTGCCCACCGCTTTCAATCGATCGGTCGATCGGTCGGCTTTTCGTTAAAATTTAATTCAATACAACATGGGTCAGTGTCTGCCCACCGCTTTCAATCGATCGATCGGTCGGCTTTTCGTTAAAATTTAATTCAATACAACATGGGTCAGTGTCTGCCCACCGCTTTCAATCGATCGATCGGTCGGCTTTTCGTTAAAATTTAATTCAATACAACATGGGTCAGTGTCTGCCCACCGCTTTCAATCGATCGATCGGTCGGCTTTTCGTTAAAATTTAGTTCAATACAACATGGGTCAGGTGTCTGTCCACCGCTTTCGATCGATCGATCGGTCGGTCGCCTTTTATGCATTTCCGGCATCGGATCGGTAAAGGGATTTGAACACGTTGGCTTCGTTTTTGTCCAAATTTGAAGACTCCGCTTCATTTTTGCCTTCTTTGTCCACAATTGTCACATATTCCCGCACCTTTTTGATCACGCGTCTTTGGATGGAATTCAATTTTTCTCTCATCCGATCGATCAGTTTACTTTCCGTTATTTGGCCCTGATGGTAATCCCTCAAGGCATACGCGGCCCATTCAACGCCCAATCGCCCTAAACAATCAATCACAATTAAACGATGACCACTGATTAGAAGTAGTGATGCACGAGAGTCCCGTTCTCGACTTGAGAAAATTTTCGGGTTTTTTGGGTCTCGGGATCAAGTCTCGGTCACGGTATCGAGTCTCGAGTTTGAGTAGCAATTTTAAAGCGTTTTTTTTTATTAACATTTTGAAAACCCCCGGTTTTAAAAGCCCTACACCCGGCAGTTAACCGAAAACCGGGGGGTTGTTCTACAGCAACAGCACACAAAAAGCGTCACTTGCCGGTGCTCAGTCCGCTGGTGGTCATAAAGTGTGGGCTTGTGTTGGCATCTCCGATCGCCGCAATGATTGCC